>VCRD01001674.1:44369-65223 GCA_006783055.1 Trinorchestia longiramus | reverse complement strand
GTTAAGGTGTACGTGCATGACTGATGGATTTACTTTTAGACGGCATGGGACTTCGGTATTGAACCAAGAATGGGCCAAACGGCTAGTTCCTATTGCCTTATTCTATTCTATTCTATTCTATTCTATTCTATTCTATTCTAACTGTTTTCATTACGGGAAAATATTTATTCATGATTAGAACTAATCTGTCGTACAAAATTAAACATTCTATTGGCTTACGTTCTCTAGAATGGAATAGTAATTCAAGAAAGGGACATTGTAAACTGTTTCAGAATAAAGTGATTAACTAAATAGTTGGTATAAGTTATAGCAGGAGTTGCATAACAGCGGCAAGTAAAGGGTCGCTAATGGGGCTAGCCGGCGCACTGGTCTGACCTGAACTGTAGAGCTTAGCCATGGCAGCTTCTTTAACGAAGGGGCGACGCGCTTGCTGCAATCGAGCTGCGTTGTACACGAGTAGCCTGGCAGCCTCCACTTCAGTAGCCATGTTCGCCACAGCGTGTTGAATTGCCTGTAATAATCACCATCTTTACATTCAGAGCGTTGCAAACGTTTTTCTTAATTAAAGTGATGGCTCTGAGACTGCACTGATATCGTTAGAAGAGCAAGGCACAAACTTATTGTGTATTGGCTGACACTGCCGCATCCATCCGTATAAGAAACTGCTAAGTATACTGAAGGAACAAAATAGCATATTCAAAATTATAAAATGGCTATCATGCAAGAAGTTTTTGCATTTACAACTACAATAAAAGAGAAAAAAGGACAAAAACAGAAGCTATTTTTCTCGAAACCAAAATCCACAGTCGAATTCACAACATACATTGCCAATTCTCCAGAGGTTAACAAAAGGAATTGGAGGAAGGATATAAAAGCAAGACAGTAAAGTGTCCTACTTTCCGCAGAGGCGTTCCGAATAAGAATCATAAAGTACGAGATTGTGTGAAATAGGAGGCCCGTTTTCATTGGCAGTCAGTTCTTACATAGTACCACCCTACAAGTTAAGTTAGAAGAAACTTTGATATTCTTTCATCAGTTTCAGGTTCGTACATACATTTAAAATTTACGGCTATGAAAACTAAAGACCGCCATTAACACTATTTGCGCGTTTTCACAATATATTACAATTATTTAGTTATTCGAATCACAAAAAATGTAGTTACATTATACAGAAAAGAAATAACAAAAAATACCTCATTCGGCCATATATCTATTCTTTGCATGAAATGCATAATTATAGTTATCACCAGCTTGGTCGACTGGTGAGCGAATCTGCTTGCGAGCGGGAAGACCAGGGTTCGAATCCCGCTGCCGACATGGTTGACGCAGCTAGAAATACGGCATGGGACTTGGGTAAACAACCGAATAATTATCCAAATAATTATCCGACCCAAGAATGGGCCAGAAGGTTCGTTCCTATAGCCTCATTCTTTTCTATTCTAAATACAAAAAAGTGCTAACGAATGTACATTCCTGGTTGTTCTTGTTATTTAGCTTTGTCATCGCAGGTCATCGCACTATCGCAGCGTCGATAGTGGAAATCAATGTCTTACTTCTATCTTTGTCGAGGCCTATTTCGTCAATTATCTTTGGAATCAATACTGCGAGTTCAACTGCTCTAAATAGGTTCTGCGAGTTTCTTATATACTCTGCTATCTCACCTTGTGGCTTCCACATCAGAAGCATCATTTCCTGCATTAGCTGTTATCTGAAGCTGTACACTACTCTATCTGCATAGCTCTTCAATAAAACTCTATAAGATCTTGGACATCAATCCAAACAAATTTCAATACCAGCATGTTGAATGCATTTCACTGTGTCCTCATTGGTATTTACATACTGTTAGGAACAGATTTACGAACATGATTGATGATATTTACTGCTCTTTTGACGTTGTTCCAATATGACCAAATAACGTATAAGACGTCTCTTTTACAGGTCGTTCCATAGATTATCTCAAATAGTGAGCCTTCAATATGGCAATAATACCAAGACCTATCGGTTGAAAAAGTGGCGTCGTGTTGGGATGAAGAAAAATTATTTTGATGTGTGGATGCAGTTCGTCAAGATCAAGATGATCTGGAAGATTAGTCTCTAATAAGACTAATGCTTTGTTATCAAAGTTTGCTGCTTGTTAAACCTTTTCACAGTGTGAACAAAATACGAATATGAAAAAAACAGAGAAAATTACTTCCATGTTACCCAAACTATATTATTACTGGATAAAATGATAGACGATATATTCTCGACGATTAATTCTCTAGGAATTTTCGAACGATAGATTTGAAAAGGTTTCACCTTGGCATCACCGATTGTACTACCCCCAAAATAATAAAATATTTCTATCAATCTTTCAGAGTTATGCATGTACGAACCGATATTTTCTTCCAGAATAATCCGGTTCCATCAATATTGAACACTTACCATGAAAAATAGCCATATTCAGCCCCCTTTCTCTTGAAATTCCTCACAAACTGATTTACAATACGGTTGTCTGCGCTGGCAGCTTCACCATGTAAATTAACATGTTTTAGCTTGAACCTTCTCTTGAATTAATCTACCATCCCCTACTCACGCTGAAGGTCGAACAGTTGTTTCAAATTCTCCCTGCATTATCATATTGTCATAGAATGATTTAGCTTTACACTCAATCATATTTGAACTCAGTCGAACACATTTACCTTTCTGGTCTGTTATCCAAATGTGAAGGAGTATTTCTAATATATAAATTAGTGAATGCAATGAACGAGAAGTATTCTTAGCAATCTCATTTGACCCACATTGCGCAATAACACATTTTGTCATTTTTCTCAAAGAATTGCACTGTGGATTCACGTGGATTATTCTCTCTAGTGATTCCCAGTATTTGTTTTCAGGGCTTAAATTAGTCAAAAACTTTTACTTATGTTCCGATGCTAATTTTTTTAATCTTTCGCAAAGCACTTTTTTCATGAGAGTAACTATTTGATTTGTACTTCATGGGTACAATTTTGACAAAATTCTAATAAAATAAAAATTCACGAGAGCTAAACAGCCTTGTGTGAATATCAGTTGGCAACTATTGCATCGCACGTGACAAGTGTAAGAAAATTTCAAAAGAAACGAAGGAAAGAAGTTCTGCGCAAAATTGAAAGTATAATCACATAGTAGGGTGTTACCAACAGAAGTTTGATACGGAAAGTAAAAAACGCGCGAAGTGAGATAGTGTAAATTAGGAGGCTTTATAGATGTCCGTAAAAACCAGCACTGATTTGCCGACGACTATACAGAGACGTTCAAGCCTTGAATATTTTTCGGTAAAAATTATAAATGATGTAATTATTTAGCATTTTGTGATTTTTTCAATTATCATTTGACTGCAATAACGCACCATACAAGTTACAAATGAGCATCACCACACCATCATTCCAAAGTTAAAATGATGTACACCATTTGTCAACTTCACACACGTAGCAGCGCTGCGTATGGTGCTGTCTGTGAGTCCCATCTTGTACACGAACATTAGACTAACGTAAACACTACTAAGAATTACGGTGGTTTCTACACAACACACTCGTGCACGTTCACGTTCGTATGTAAGCAAGATAATTCTGCTCGGAACTGGACATGAACCGCTGAGCATAACAATAGTACATATGGAGTGCATAGTTTCAGTTAATGATCCAGAATGAAACATGGAAAATCATGGAAATGAACCCAAAAGTATTTTATAATTAAAGTTGAACATAGGTAGCACGGGAGATAGTGATCATATCCGGACGCTATCCTATTAGAGCTAACCTATAATTATCTCATATCGCCGCGCTATCAATGGTGTATCAATACTGGATTTGGTAGACACTGTATAATGTACAGGGTAAGGCAACATAACTTCCATTTTTTCAAAGCAAAGCGCTCTAAAAAATGAAAGTTATGTTGCCACACCCTGTATTAGTGAAAAAGTGAACGTTGTTGTTTTATTCTACACTCAAAGACATAGTGTTTCATCATTTAACGATGTATAATATAAGTTAATTCGGATCGAAGAGATTAGAGTAACTGATGAACAAGATTCAGGAACGTGGGTAGAATTCAGCAAAATTGTTTGAGCTTGCATGCCTTCTAATGAAATTTATACGTTCGTTATGAACTGAACAGAAAAACTAGTTAGGGATCAAAAATTACGACACATTTCCCTTCCATACTATATTGAAGTCATAGCTTATCAAATGTTGAACAGAAATTAAATGTGCTAGACGTTTGAACTGTCACATTTAAAAGATAGATCATTACCATTGAACTCGCGGTTAAATTAGTGTATCTGCTCACTTAAGGCGACCATCCCACTGAAATCCTGCAAAAACTTTATTAACTGCCACGAAAAGAACTAGGGGCTAAAGTACTTCGTTTGCCCTTCTAGCTTCAGTTCGTAACAGAGGCAGCATGAACAGCTCGAAGAGACAAAATGTCAGAACTGAAAAAAAGAAAAAATGTTCATGCTGTGTAAGATGCCTGTTGTACTTTACGCCGACCACTTTTACGAAAGCGAAAGTCGAATGGAAAAGGAAAGATGGCAAAGTCCGCCACAAACTACTGTCACAATTGTCGCTACTTTTCGCTCAACGTACACTGAAGGGATACACTACAGCATACCTCCAAAAATCGGTTTCAAGAATCAGACCCATGATACATCGAAAATTAAACCCCTTCCTATGAACGCCCCTGGTAAAGACTAGTCATGAGTTCAGGAGGCTATACGGATTTATACTACCTCCATGACGTACGTTTTTATTCATATCGTGAATGTAAGAGACTCATATAGTGAGACATTAGTACGTTGAAAACAGTTGACTCAGGTAATTAGGCAGTCAAGTCATGAGATGAGACAACGAAAGTATTGTTCCGTTACAGTCGTAACGAGAGAAAACATCACAGTATGTACCGTTATTTTGAAGTGTAAAACCAGTTCATACTTTCAATGTTGGTTTGGTAACGAGCACATTTGTAGTATGTAATCATTATCAACAAAAGGCCATGAAATCAAGTGTGGATTTTAACAAATAATACATTATCAGCCAACAGAAGATCATTAATATACTATCCATCTCATAAAAAGGAACCAACAGTGCAGACAAGCATAAACATGACCCGGCACACCTACTACTCTAACTTGATAATTATATTTATATAATAGGCTGGATTATACCATAATTGCATACCAATACACTTATTATGAAGCAGCTTCTTTCATCATAAGCGATGAGAACCATCAAAAAAGTTTCAATTAGATATTTTTTACTTAGAGTAGTAGTAACATCAAAATGAAAAGTGACCTAGAACCACTACCAATACGTCATTTGTCTTTTTGTACAGCAGTATATCAAAATGAGTGATCAGTCGTGACAAAATTTGTCTATATAGAAGCAACATCATGGTAATGAGTGACCTGGCATGACAGCAAAACATTCATGTCTTGCGCTGCAGCAATCTATTATCACTTGGTAACCGTAGATGACTCATACTAAAACATCTGTTCAGTTTTCCCTTTGAATATAACATAACGGCAGTTTATCACAATATTCAGAGCCAATAAACCATAGATCGGATTCAATTTTTAATTTCTTAGAAAATAAAGTTAACTCATATAATCAATTTACGTTTCACACTCTTTACTCTATGCATGAAATTGAGTCACAAAAATAATTTGAATGAAATATTGACCAAATGTATGCATTTAATTTGACTACACTGACTGAACAAGTAAAAAAATGAAAACATTTTTTCTATTATTTTCTAAAACTTGAGAATTTGTATTTAAATATACGTTAACAAGTTATGTTATTTTTATAACATCAATGAAAAACGTGAGCCATAATTTGTTATACTTGAATGGTGCGCAGTTTTAGACGTTCGTAAAATTTGTCTCAAGATTTTTTGCTGGTAGTAAACACAACATGGTAAACATGGAGGATAGTTTAATAGATTGCATTGATTTGGTTACTGACATGGGTGTAATAGTTAGGCTAGGAGCCTTCAAAGTAGTAAGGGTACTATCCAATTTGGGGTGAGTGACGATGATGTGACGCATGTAGCAATATGAGCATCAGAAATAAAATATCGGGAAGAAACTGTTGATACTAAAATTTGTATAGACTAGAGATTTTAAGCCAGCATTTGATGGTGACCAATGGAAAACTGACTGGTTGTGGAGCAATCACCACGAAACAATTAAATATTATAAAATCTATCTGAAAGAGGCTAAATTTCATTTATTGAGATTGTGTACTGAAACAATATCATGCCAAGGTGAAGGCTAAATCTGAACTCTGTGCTAAAATGGGCTTTGTACAATTATGTATAAAAAACCGTAAATAGAGATAATTCAAGGGCGAGAGTGGAAGGACGTTGATGCAAATATTGGGGAAGTGTGAGTGAAGCCTCCTAACGCACGCTGAATTAGAAAATTAAACAAGGGTAAAATTACTTCTATAAACGGCCCACACAACATATGTGTTCATGCTGAGATAGTGGGTGAATTTGATATTAAAGGATAAGGCAACATAATTTCCTAAGCAAAGCGCCTTAAAAAAGTTATATTGCCGCACCCTGTATTATAATGGGAGTCACACTGCGATAGTTATCGTGAATTCCTGTGTTGTAGTGGTGATAACAGAGGTTTTAAGCAGGCTTGCCAGTTTTTTGGTGGGAACGTTGGAATCTTCAGGTGCTTGAGCTGTTATATCTTTGTCACTGCCATAGTCGGTTTTTACTTGCACTAAAGGTAAGTATTATCATTTTTTATTTAGAATTAATTAACTATACTATATAACGCGTCTTAACGCTTGTAATGAATGTTTTTTTATAATTACGCATATTGTACTACCGTATCTACCCGTTCACACATAGCTTCACAAACACTGACTCTATGAGGTTTTTTCCGATTCCGAAGGGTAGTACAAAAAATAGAGCCAAGAGCAGACAAAAGCGTGCACTAACATTGCGATCTTCAACCGTTTGATGTCACCCTTTACGCTGACAAATGAATCCAATCAACTATGTATTTTCATATCAGCGTAGTCTCAGAAGTTCAAGAAGCATGAAACCTTTCGTAGTGACTACATACTAGTAATGATTTTTCATCTTGAATAACAGATCAACACTTACAGTGACTTCTTTAGTAAATCGATGGTATCAATATGTTAAAATGAAACAGTAATAAACATTCGAATTCAAAGTCACTAGAGACACAGTTCTCACCTGGAAGGCGTAAAGAGGCTGCTTGAATTGAGACCGTGCGTGGAGATAGGGTACGACGGCGTCCATGCAGCCCTGAGCCAGCCCCACCATCTGCGCTCCGATGCCAATTCTGCCTTCGTTAAGCATCCCTATGGCGTACTTATAGCCCTGACACACCTCACCCAGCACTTGCGTACGGGGTATCTGCAATATATTAGGATGTATAGCACTAGCATCGTAGAAAACGGACAAGGACGCAGTTTCCATGCAATTGTCGAAGGTGGACACGAACACTAGTAAAACATTTCTCATTCACATATTAAGGATAAAACATTGATACAACAGTGAAATTCGAGAGCACTACTTAAGGCTGTTGACTGGGTCAAGAGTGATTACTCATTAGGACGATCTCACCTAGTCAACACCTTTTACCACCCTCGTTGTCGCGAACACACAGGGCTAAAACTCATAGAGAAGCAGATTTACCTAAGCAGCAACGCGCTTGTTGCTACGCCTGTACTCCCTGCACTAGTAGCAAATATGTTCTCAACTCCACCGCGCTGCCTAGGTTGGTTTTCGTGTGCCTTACTGTATCTTAACACATTTCCTGCGATTGCCTGGCCGGTGCAAATCTTTACTTTGTACACATAGTCCCTAAAAAGCTTTGAAAAATTACAGAACCTAACCTGAGTGACCCACCGGTGGGTCATTTCGCAGGAAATGTGTTAATATGTACATGCGATGTAAGTTTTTTCCGTGTCATTATTCCTCGAGAGTTCCTTACTCCCTCAGACACTTACTATCAAAAAGACAAGAAAAAGATATTCAGTTGCCCATCATATGAATAAAGATATTCAAGGTCTGCTAAGAGCTAAGAAAAGCCCGAGATTTGGGACACGAGAACACTATAATAGTATGAAACAAATACAACGGCTCACTGGGCACTAGTGAGCCTCCTAGCGAAATTTATGATACACGGAAAATACATAGAAGGCAATGACAAAACGTGTAAGAGCGGATGAAAATCGTACTGCATAAAAATGCAAAAGATGGGAAGAAAAACACACACAGGGTAGAAGAAACTAGAAAACAGCTTCCAACTGGTCCCTTACCAACGCGGATATAGGCTCTTCACCAAAGCACAAAGCTCTATGGAAGAAAGTCACATATGACTCCTCTCTAAACCTCAAAATCCCTCTTACCTAACACACCGAATTTTTCTCTTGAAATCAGCAGCCTTTTGAATTTTAAAGGGAAAATTAAAGAGAAAAATACATTCTGAATAGTGGGACAGTACCAACATCAAATGAAAAATATTACAATAACCTAGTGTTCAACTGTCCTGAAACAGCAGGTAACGAGGTGCAAAACCTAATCAAAACTCGGAAATAGCAGCATTGAGCAAGTAAAAACAATTCTTAACAAAGACGACACGATTAGAAAGCAGAAAATTGAATTCAAACCGTCTCAGCCGTCTTGCGATATGAACGATAGAAACAGTCCACGTAATAGAACTATGACATACGCAAGAAAACATAGTCATAGTTTACTGTAAAACACGTGACACATAAAGACTGTACTTGGAATTGTAGTGACTCTTAAAAACATTGATATGTAAGGCAAAAGATGACATTAAAAGGGTTATCGTTACAGGATTCTACCATGAGCAAGTGATGCGAATCGAAATTTCAGGTACTTTTATGGAGAACTGGGTAGAATGTGTCTAAAAAAAGTGGACCGTACTTCAATTTAACGCCCCAAAATATTAGACGTCATGACCTTTTTAAAAATTATAGCACCCATCTCAGTAAAGTTAAAGGTACTAGGCTTGGGCACTTGTTGCAACAGTTAAACACACCCTTGCTACAAGCAACATCACTGACAGAACACTTCACTTACAATTTTCCAACAGAAGTAGAAATATAAAAATTCAATTGACCGGGAGAAGGTAAATTAAAAGCAACAAAAAGGAAATGTATGCCATGCTGCGGACATAAATAATACCCTTGCTACGGATGTAGCATCACTCGAAAACTAGCGACGTTCCAGGAAGACAATGGTAAATTCGAAGTTCAACAATCGTTCATTCTCGTATACATAAACTTCACTTAGACAACACAAGCACCTATCAATATTCTACATATCAGGGAAATGAGCAGCGTACGAAACCCGACAGCAAACTCAGTTATGCATCGCCAGTAAGCAATGCTTGTGTTACAAGAAACACCCGCTAAACTAAGGAACAATCAACAGCCAAAAGGCGTTAACTAAACGGCCTATAATAACATCGTACTAACACACTGCCACAGATAGCAATGAAATAATCGCACCAAGAACGCAACCACAAGCGGATAAACAACTTTCAAACTGTGTGCGAAAAAATAGAAAACAAAAGCCCAAGCCGGCCTGTGAACAATACGACGGACCTAGTTAGAACTGGAAATCTGAAGGCGAATATACCGACCAAAATAACGGATACAATGTTGGTTCGCAATATACAAAATATCCAACCGAAAATGCCAAAAATATAAGCTGATACGTCAACCTAATCGATATATAGCTGTTAAGAATACATGATAAGGTCTAAATGGAAGATATCGTGCGGAAGTTTCACCTCCACAGTAATGTGAACAATCCTTCGCGCAAGAAGAGGTGGCGACTATCATTTGCGTCAAAGGAAAGCTGCCGATGGTAGGATGAAGAATATTTTAGAAAGCAATATCGCCCACCTAGTTGAGAGAAAGTGAAGAACAAGTGAGTCAGTGCGTCGCAGGGTAAGTGAATTGGAGGCGTCCTTATTGTTTTGAATTTAGTAGAGTAAAGACGCGCGTGGTACTGCAGATGATCGTACGTTGTGTATATTATAATGTAGGGTTTCAGCTGTAGCTTTGTGATTGTACCTTCGTAAATTCGTTTGTCGGTAGCGACAGTACATTTGGCATTTCACACTTGTTAACGCGAAAAGCACCAAAGTTTAAATTGAAGACGTGAACAGGAGACGTTAGGTCAACGACAAACACGTGTATCCTAGGAGAAAATTATTGTGCTGTTTCTTACATTAGATCGACAAATTCATTTGATAAGATGACACTTCCACTACAACTGAAAACGAAACAAGGAACAGATAAAATAAAGCTGCTATATGTCATAACACACTGCAGTGAACAGCTATGATATTGTACTCGTTTATATGATTTAAAAACATTCTGAGTACGGTAAAAGAAACGTCAATTATACAAATATCTACTAAATACGAATTCTCTTTAACAATATGTCAACGAGTCAAGCAGGCAGAAAATACTCTCGACTTCGTCATAACAATCTCTAACCGTGGAATGAACGTCACAGAAGATACAGACACGATAGAGGATTACTATATGATCGACTCCAAGCTACGAATCAATGACCATAAAGCCAGGACAATAAAAAATAAATACGAAACATACATGAGAAACAAAAACCGTGAAGAATGTTACATGATGCTAAAAAATTCCAACAGCCGCTCAGTATCATATCAAAATAAAATGACTGAGGCCAAACAATAACCTTCATTGGTTTTTCCAAAAAATCAGACTCCTCATAAATCCAGGCAAAAATCATTGAGAAAATTCAAGAGAAAGTAATCAAAAGCACATCGTGAAGAACATGCGGTGAGATGAAAAAAGCAAATGCAGAGAATGAAAAAGTTCATTTTTCAGCATTTTGATGAACATTTCAGTGAAAAATATAATAAGATAGTTTTGACACACGGAAACATTAAAATAACAGAAAAATAATATTTTTCAGAAACATACTATTCATATGGTATCTCATGAAATAGGTGGTGAAAGTATTTGGACAATTTGAAAAACAGAACTAAATATTTAATTGGGCCACCTTTAGCAGCAATTGCTGCTCTTAAACGATTTCTTTAGGTTTGTATAAGGTTCTGGTAACATTTTGAAGGTATTTGGTCACATTCTTCCTTGATGAAAATCTTCAATTCTTCCCCGTTTGGTCACCTTGCATGAATAATTTTTTCAGAATTCGACATGAATTTTCAATGGGGTTAAAGTCTGGCGATTGGCTAGGTTATTTCAACACATCAATACCATTATGCACAATCCATTGGTGAGTTGCTTTAGCCTTGTGTTTCGGATCATTGTCCTGTTGAAACCACCATTCATTAACGAATCTCATTTTTACTACTGACTTGCAAATTATTTTCCAAAATTGTCTATATTTGACTCCATCCGTTTTTCCATCAGTAATTTGTAGCGTTCTTACACTATTGAAAAAAACAATCCCGAATCATATTTCCTCCACCATATTTCACAATAAGGATGGTATTATTCATGTTATATGCAGTACCGTCTTTTCAACAGATATGAGTTGCACTGTTACTTCCAAAAAGCTCGATTTTGCACTCATGCAACCATTCGATACATTTAAAAAGACAGCTTTTATCCAAATGCGTTTTTCTAAATTCCAGTCATGATTTCAGGCGTCTTCTTCAATAAGTGAGTTTTATAGTGGCTGCGTGACTTTAGCTCTTGTTTGTGGAGTTCATTACTGATCGTTCTTTTGCAAGCCATCGATCCATTTCTGCTGAGCTGAGTTTGTAGCGCCTCTCGTGTCACAAACGGATTATTTGTAACTATCCGCATCATCTTTTATCGTTCTCCCCCGAAATTTTTTGATGATTTTCAGATATCATCATGTTTTCCGTGGTTCTTGATTCCTTCCATTTCTTAACAATGAATTTTACAGTACTAACAGGAACATTGACGGTACTTGAGAAGTTGCGGTAGCTTTTATGAACTTTAAATTCAGAAACTCTTCGCTCTTTTATACATACATTTCGTAAGTTCCCTGTCCATAGGCATGGGGTAATGTTATCAGAGCGAGTTTATGAAATAATAACGGGCAGTTTCACTGATAACCTAACATCCGCTGCTCTACACGTTGCCAAGTAATTTCTTGAATGTTCTTTATACAATGATTGTTCTATAACCATAAATTTAAAACAATACAAAAGGAAAATGATAATATCCTAATACTTTTTGCACCACTTATTTCGTGAAATACCTTATAAATAGTATATTTACGAAAAACATTTCTCAGTTATTTTAGTATGTTGTCTGTGTTAAAAATATATTATTATAGGTTTCATTGACATGTTCTTCATCAAAATACTGAGAAATAAATTTTTTCGTTCTGTCCAAATACTTTTTTCACCTCACTGAACAGACTAAAAACCTATTTCTTGTTGAAAAAACCCGCGAAAATATGCACTCCCTCTGGAAACAATTGATGAAGAGGAGAAAAAGTCTAAAACTTGACCTCACACATTACTTGCAACGTTATACATTATACTCAAAAAAACGAACACGAAACACCGATAAACAATTTTCCGAATGTTTTCCAGTAAATTAATACCGAAATGTTTCCCAGACTCCACCAACAGTTTCCGACCAGAGACAGTCCTATGGATAGTGTTTCACTACAATAGACGACTCTGCGAATGCACGCAATGTCTTTTGTCGACATGAAGATATGAGAAACTGCCTCTACTCCACTCAGAATGAGAATATTTTCACGCTGTACCAAGAAATTTTTCAGTATTAGTAGCCACACAAGGGGCTTTTCGTTTATTTATTTGAAGAGTGGAAATTTGTATTTTATATCCTCTCTTTATGCTCTGATCCGTAAGCTCGAAAGTTTGATTCTAGGCAAAATTAGATTTTCTCTTATTTGCTATGCGGCATGTATGACTTCAAATAAAAAAGGCTAGACTCTAATGGGCCAAAAAAATCATACTAACTTCATCAGTTAATTAAGAAATTTCTTTTCCCAATAAGATACATTATGTAAAAGCTTTTGAATGTTTTCATCAATAAGGACCAAAAGTGGTTTTGTTTCCATTATGAAAATTTAGGGTGTCCATTTCAAACATCTGCATAAATCTATGCCATAGCTTACACGTGTCAATATTGAGGATATTTTCTTTCACTATGAAAGGATAGTCATGACCACGTGAACAGTAAGAAAGGCTCAGACGGTACAAGGAAGCGTGCGTCAGTACCGGAATAAGAAGAAAACGTAAATGCGCTTCAATGGAATTAAAATACTCTGGAGTGAAGAATGCTGGAATTTTTCCATAAAGGTTTCGAACTTAAAAAAGCGTATAGCATTTCATGTGAACTGAGTCATCCACCCATTTGCCTTGTGACGAAATTTCACGTTATGAACAATAAGAAAATATTAATGGCTCACACAGGTATAGGTGGAAAAAATGTTGAAACTATATAAAAAATTGGACCATGAACGAAAATGAAATGAAGACCTGATATGAGAAACCAGACATTTTGAATGCTTAGGGGCATGTATCAATAGGAATAAAATGATAAGTAAAGTTATATAATGAGTAATACATCCAAGACCTAAGAAGTCTCGCTAGTAACTTACTACTGGCACTAAACATCTAACCCTCAGTTATCTCTAATACAGGAGAACGTATGATACAATTGAATTGAAAGACTCGTAAAAAATCTTTCTTAAAATTACCCATCAATAAATTATCTAAAACTTGGAATATTATTTTCAATAAAGGTTTTGCATGCATTTGCTATTCTAATGCGTGAACACAAAATTCATTAAGACAAACCTTGACATTGTCAAAGTTTACTTCACATGTGGCAGAGGCCCTCAGCCCCAACTTGTTCTCCTTTTTGCCAATGGTGAGGCCTGGAGTCCCAGCATCCACAATGAAGCAAGTAATGCCTCTGTAGCCCTGCTCAATAAACCGTTTCGGTTTACTTGTTTTCTCCCTATAGAGGTAAATGAAAAATTAAGCAAAGGGCTTAAATAAGGATAAGCCAACAAGTTGCCCACATTTTTAGATACTTTAGGTAAGGATCTTAACCTGCCACTCATCCCTGCTACCTCAGCCCGAAACAACCAACCTATTAACAATTTTCGTAACACTTGTCTTCTACTCAACCATTTCAAGGTTACCATCAACATTGAAAATAAAATTCGAGGATATATCAAGGTAAAATTTGAAATACCATGGACATAAATTTACAGTATATAAATTCTTTTAAACAATAATATGCACGTCAATATAGCTTAATTAATTCTCATTGGATCAAAATTGATAACGTTTGGTAGCAAATGCAGGTAGCGAGATAGTATCTGATTACATAAATTTCGAGAATTGCCACCCAGGACTCATATCAGCAGAACTTTACATATTTTTTTTGTTGTGCTCCCACCAGCCAATTGACCAATGGGTGATACCTACACGATAATACACCAATATATTAAATCACAGAGTTTCTACATGTCGTGCTTCGCTATTATTTGCAAAACAAAATATTAAATTCAGTACTTTTGGACACTAGATAAAAAAGGTTGAGTCCATCATTTAAGCCATGGTTAATATATAATAACTAATTATAAATTTCAAATTTAAAACGACACAAGTTGTGTCACTCCTTTATTTGATGGGGCATGACTATTTTCAGGTTACATACTTTATTACCCCATTACAGTACATATACCGCGGGGAGCAAAATAATACAACACGTTGATTAAATCACCAGATTGCACATTTATGGACCTCGTACAATTACGAAAATTGGACAATTTATAAACAATAGTTTAAAAAGGTTAATAATATATCTAAAACCCACAAATATTTAATAGAAAAAATATATAGGAACATGTATAATAAATACGTGAACAGAAGTTTACAATACCCGACTTTTTTCTAGATATTATACATGAAAATTATTGTAGGGTTATTCCAGAATGTTCTAATACATTCTATTATTTGGCAACAGAACTTTCATCAGCATTCATCTGCAATAACGTGTCACTGGTACAGCAGCTCTCGTTCTGAAACGTCGTAAGACTGAGTAAGAATAACGACATCAACCAAGATCTTCGCGAACGTATTGTGGAGCTCCATAATGGAGGTTTGGGATATCGGAAGATAAGTGCACAACTGTGAGTTCCTATAGCCTTGGTTGGAACCATAATACCTAAGTGGAAATGCCGGAATATGACTCTCAACAAGCCTCGAACTGGCCGTCCTCGGAAGATTAACGACAGTGTTGCTCGAAAATTGGTTCGAACAGTAGTTCATAGGCCTCAACCTACTCGTGAAGAATAGAAGGATGATCTCAAGGTATCTGGGATGAAAGCCAGCAAACACACGATCAGCAGGGCACTACGCCGTGAAGGTCTTCGCTCCCGCACCCCTCACAGGACACCTCATCAAGGTCAGGCTGAAGTATGCCAACGACCATTTGAACAAGCCAGCAGCGTTTTGGAACTCAGTACTGTGGTTAGATGAAACGAAAATCGAACTATTTGGCAGAAACAGTACAAACCATGTTTGGAAGCAACAGAGCGAAGAGTATAAACCAAAGTGCACCATACCCACTCTTAGGTTTGGAGGTGGCTCAACCACGGTGTGGGGATGTTTCAGCTCATCAGGGGTAGGTAAACTTCACATCATTGAAGGAACCATGAATGGCAGGAAATATCGTGAAATATTGGAAGAGCAACTCCTACCTTCAGCTCGTTTGTTAAAATTTAAACGTGGACGGAAATTCCAAAGCATACCGCAAACGAAACCATGGAATGGTTGAGGATGAAGAAGATAAACATTTTAGAATGGCCAAGTCAATCCCCGGACATGAATCCGATCGAAAACTTGTGGAGGGAATTGAAATTGAATATTCAGAAGAAAGGTCCCAATAACATCACTGAACTCAAAGAAATTTGCATTGAAGAATGAAATAAGATTACGCCCGAAACTTGTAAAATGCTGCTAGTGAACTACTATAAACGTCTCGAAGCCATAATTAATAATAAGGGCTATCCAACGAAGTATTAATGTAAGTATATCTTGAAATATGTTGTAAACTTTTGTTCACGTATTTATTATACATGTTCCTATATATTTTTTTTCTATTAAATATTTGTAGGTTTTAGATATATTATTAACCTTTTTATACTATTGTTTATATATAGTCCAATTTTCGAAATTGTACGTGGTCTATGAATGTGCAATCTGGCGATTTAATCAACGTGTTGTATTATTTTGCTCCTCACGGTATATACATCTATTGCACTGAAGCCACTACGAAAGGCAGCACATCAATTTATTAACACGTTGCCTCCGATTACCTGACTGGTGTAAATCTTCACTTTGTACGCATAGTCACTAGAAGGATCTGAAAAATTACAGAACCTAACCTAAGTGGTCCACATATGTACGACTTAGGAGTCAACGTGTTAAAATAAAAATAACGTAACATATACAGTGCATGCCAGAATTATATGCAACTCTTTTGATTCTCACTCCCATAGTTATTAATAAATATTAGCGACACTTGGTAAATTATGACAATACTAACACATGCTCAGATCTAAAATTGTAAGATAATCTGCGCAATAGTAAACAAACGGCAGCTATTGATTGAATTCTTGCAAGTTTGAGCGTGCCAACTTTATAAGCAAATCATCTATACAGTGTCAAATATGGCCAGCTGGAGACGAAAATTGATAAAATAGATTATTTTAGGAATATTTAATATGGAAACAACGACATTACAAAACAAAAAGCTTCATTGTGGTTGAATAGTGCAATTAATATCGTATATAATTACCATGTTCTTTAACAACAGAAAAAAGCGTTTCATCCAGTATTTTTCATTTCATCTGATGAAGCTTCTTTGACAGCAGTTAGTATGGCATTCTAGAGGTCATCCTTGTAGGTGTATTGCCTTCCAGCGGAGTAAATCTTCCTTTTCAAGATGCTCCACAGATTCTCGATGAGGTTTATATCCGGAGAACAAGCTGGCCATTGCATGATTTTCCCGTGCCTGTCAAAAACACTCTCCAAATATTCCGTGCTTATTATTGCAGCATGAGACAGGGCATTATCATGCATAAATACCATCTTTTTCCGGAATGCCAAATTCTTCATGTTGTACCAGGATAAAAGGTGTTCCTAAATGAAGTCAATGTAGAGTTTGGAAGTCATTTTCACTCCATCTGCGACTTTCAATGGTCCTACCAGTTCATTACCAATGATTGCAACCCAAAACATGACACCCCCCTCCTTGTTGACGCCTGATCTGGTAGGGACGTGGACCATCATTGCAGTACCATCCTCTCCTCCACCCATTGGGTAAATCAAGAGGCGCTCGACACTCATCGGTGAACAGAAGTTTAAAAATTGACCTTCATGTGGTTTTTCGCCCAATCCACCCTCTTTTTCTCGTGGATATCCTTTAATGGAGGGCGAACCTCTGGCTTTCCACATTTTTCAACCTCCCTCAGAATACGGCACTGAGTGGATTTGGGCACATTAGAAACGCCAGCGTTTTCAAACACTTTTTTGCTAGTTTTAAGTGGGTTACGGCGGCACTCTCTCGTGATCCTACTCATGGTTCGATGCGAGACAGGTGCTTTCTTACAAGGTTTCCCTTTGTCAGAACGACCGTTACAACAATCAGGGTTGTTCACAAATTTTTTAATAGTACGATGGTGACGGCCCAATTCCATTGCTATTTCTAATGTATATGTTATTACTCAGCTTTTGAACAATTTTAGACTTCTCACCATGACTCAAAGCACCTTTACGTCCCATCTTGCATATAAAGTTGGCACGCTGAAATTTGCAAGAATTCAAGTCAATGGCTGCCGTGTGTTTACTATTGCGCAAATCATCTTACAATTTTAGACCTGAGTATGTGTTAGTATTGCCATATAATGTACCAAGGGTCGCTAATTTTTATTAACAACTATGGGAGCGAGAATCAAAAAATAGTTACGTATAATTCTGGCACGCACTGTACAGTCCTGCTTAATATTACACAATATTACTGATAAAAAATTACAACCGCCCCAATGTTTAAAGTTGATTTCAACGATAATCAAAGGTAAATTGCTACTGTTTCATCACAACTTGCAGTTTATTGTATGTAAATTTTATGCGTATTCTTCCCACACACTGAACATAGTTTTACTGACTCGCAGGTTACAACTAGATTAGAAGCTCAGGTCCAGAGTTGTGCAAGATCATTAGTAAGAGACATCCTCCTCCTCCTCCGTATGGTACTATGAATTCCCATATTTAATTAGGGATAATAAGCATTCGAGACATTTGTCTACAAATATAGAAATCTGTGAGATAAGCAACTATTTATATGATTTTATCCATTTTAGATTTACTGGTAAATAGTAAGAATATATCGGCGTTCGGCGTGGGTTGGATCAAACCAATTCACGTAGAAAAATATAGACCACTACAGGGATTTAACAGCCACTGTCACACAATACACATTCACCGTATGCCTGCAGGTGACATAAGCTACTCTTGTTTGTTTTTAATGATCCAGCATTTCAACTTCTTCAAAAGATAAGGACATAATACAATTTTTCCAGAAAATTTAAAAACTGAAGGATAAACAATATTTTTCAAGGACATTTCAAAATTTTCAAGGACGTGTGGGACCCCTGAAATAGTGTATGAACAGAAGCATGCTTGGGTTTATTGTTTCCCTTGTAGTTGGATTCATCCAATGAGGACACGGAGTTTAGTGTCCTGATTTGGCGTGCAGATGTGTTCCTTGTTACTCTTGCTCCAATTAATTCCAAAACCGCCCCAAATACTGTTGCTAAAACTAGAACTAAATGAAAACAGTTACAGCAAAGGTCTGTTTGACAAACTTCCTTCATGCTCGTATGCTATCGTTTGAGCAATGCCATCAATTAAGAACTGTTTCCTTTCTCAATGAGCTGGGAATTTTGATTTCCAAACTGCCAATAACCACCACCACTAAAATCATTCTCACTACCACAACGAATAAATTATACATTCGGCCGATTCTCGATAGGGATTTCATGAAAGAAAATATACTATCTATTCTTATTGGTATTTCTCACTCTCACTGCTTCTAAATCGTTTCTGTGAAAATAATGCTTTGCTCAAAATTTTCAAAATAATTTTTTCTCTTTTTGAACGATACATCTACAATACCTACCTGTTCTTACGGATGATGCAATAAGTTTCGTCTATTTCAACCGTTTAAATTCTCATGTAAAGAAAATATATTCATGCCTTTTCAGAGTTATGCAAACTTGCCTGAGTGGGGTTGACATTAGCCATAACGAGGAATACACCTGAGTGTGAGGCAGAAGAAATCCACATTTTGGAACCATTTATGATGAAGTACTCCCCATCCTCAGTGGCCGTGGTGCGCAGAGCAAATGCGTCCGAGCCCGCCTCGGACTCAGAGAGGCAGAAGCTTCCTGTCTGAAAAACAGAGGTTTCATTCAAATTTAAGAGTAAGTATGACGTCAATCAAAACATGACTATTCCAGAAAATTTTATTGAATCTACTTTCTCATATGCAATTAATGTACAAAATTTTTATACTAATCGAATTTTCAAGTATATGAAATGTGAATTTCAAGCAATCTATTCAACGATAACGTTTTTCTACTTTTTTAATGTCAAAAAATTCTTTGCAGCATTACGCACTCCTTTGAGATGCGAACTCAGGCTGCCTACTCCGTGCCTGCAAATCAAAGTACGTAAGCACATACAGACTCGCACGAAGTTCTTTGTCACGGGCAATGGAATTGTTCGGCGGAATGCTGTGGATATCGTGCTTTTTTAATTCTAGTTAGAGTGCTTAAAAAACTAATTTCAAGTTAATGAACACTACCTGAACACTACTAGCCAAAAGTTTAGGATCACTATAGAACTTTCATTTGAAGCAAAGGTAATGACAAGTTTCCTATCTTAGATACTGGCGGTCTTCTTCCAGTATTGAGCGAATGTTTTCTAGCCTCCAATGATAGAGCGGAAAAGCGGTGGCGCTTTCTTGCTTTGTTCATTTGTTTAATAATGTTCAAGAAAAGGAGGAATGTCGGATTTACTTAGATTCGTGATAATCACGGCCCTTCTTTGAACTCAGCTTCCACCTAATATTTCTTCTCGTCTTTTCTCAATTTATTTACGAATTTCGACTCAATGGCCACGTTACTGATATTTTATTCACGCGCTTATTCTATGTACCACTATCGGTGTTTTTACCTTAAACAGAATGGGAGACCCATGATACGTAAATACCCCAAATTTCTAGCTTAAAAAATGTATTTAACCTTCCTCTACCTAAAACCTCTCATAATACACGGAGTACTAAAATGGGGTCATATTTGACCCCAATCGTTTTTTTGTATTTTAACCATGTTATTAAGGTTCTGCATAGAATGAATGAATAAAAACTATATTCTAGAGACTTTAAAGCTTTATTTTCAAATATTCATCAACTAAAATCCATATTTATGGAAAGAAAAACAAAATTTAATAAAAGAAAAACTGATGGGTACAAATAATTAAACATTACAGTTTACACAATTTGTTACATTGGATTCTGTATGTTCAGGGCAAATGAATGCAGACCATAACGAACATTTAACACTATATTTGGTGTCTTTCGTCCTTGGGCAGAATGCACAGCGACTTCTTTTCCCTTTTCCTAAATTAGCTGCTATTGGTGGTGGAACCTGTTGTGGTAGAGGGCCTATAACTGATGCCATAGCTGCTTGAACTGACAATGGTATTCCTGTT
>VCRD01001674.1:30506-43359 GCA_006783055.1 Trinorchestia longiramus | reverse complement strand
AAATAAAACAAGTATCCGATTGGTACTGCTTGTCAATGTTTTACACATAATTTTAGGAAGGAAATGCTAATTTTGGATAAATTTAACCATTAGTTTGGCAATTATTGCAAAATTACATACTCTGGGGTCATTTCTGACCCCGTTTCAGGTCCAGGAAGGTTAAAGTAAATAAACTGAATTCCAGGTATAATGGATTATATTTTGGGAAAGTAAATAAAATTACGGGTTTAGAAATTAAACCTTCCTAGAATTTGATTGATAAATTAGGCGACTTTGAATAAGTTATGAGGGTTAAGTGAAGTATGGATTGGAGGATTTTTCTTCAACTTTCAGCCATTGCCAAAAAATAGGAAAACTATGTAAAGTGAATATATCATAGTGCAGATTAATGTTTTTCTCATAAAATGCACAGTTGAGCAACCAAAATTTCGTAGCAGCATTCCAAGAAAGGTGGACTATTGGTAAACACCACGCCGTCCTGGATTTGCATAAAAATGAGTTCCCATGGTGCTTTCGCTGCAAATATCAGCTCTCTATCTCTCTTAATTGAAAAATTATGGACCCGTGAAACTTTGGAAAGAGGCCAAATTTTCTCGACCTTAACATTTTTGAAGCCATAGATTCCTTATTTTACGCCCTAAAATCAAATGTTTGGCATGTTTTTGGTACACAATACGCCCGGGAATCTTCCAAGACTCACATAATTTTAGTAATTCAATTCGCTAACAAAATAAAAGACCTGACCTATATAACAGTGTACATAAATTCGTAGCTCTAATTCTGTACTTCTTAATTAAATTGGCAAGACGCTCAACTAGGTTCACGCACGATTAAAATTAACTGGAATTGTCTTTCACGACTGCAATCTCATGGATTGCCATATAATGCAATCCTGATGTTAATTTACATCAAATCCATCAATGGTACTAGAGTCAGCATTGCTAAACGTGTATTAAGGGAGGATTTAGTTATAATCTGTACATTATGTGCAATATTACGACTCTAATCTGTATATCAAAGACAATACCTATAATTATAATCGAGATGAAGAACAATACTCATATGTATTACACAGTACACACTTCTGTAATTATTTTGACACAAATGCAATTATTATTTTGAACAAAACAATAATGTACATAAATTACGCAACAGAAACTTTACAAATCATTCATGTCTATACAATAATCGCTGGTAAACAAGCAGACGTCTACCTTCATTTACCTTCAAGCATTTTTATGACGCTTCTCTATTTTTCAAAAGACCTACAAAACATTGTTTGGTCGCTGAAAAACGACCTTGAAATCTCATTCCCGCGAGATGCTTCATCTGGGCTGCTTCACTGCACTTCATCAGAGCCTTCTCTGTGTGTGACTGTGAGTTAGCTCAAACTTGTCATAGAGAGCGACTGGGATATTTTTCATTAGTCTTCTAGGCCTTCATGCTCATTTTGTATTATTTAACCTCATTTTCATGCCTACGTCGCGTTTAATTTAACACAAGTTCATTCTTCCAGAGTTTTTTCAGAACAATTCTGTGAATTGAATTACCGGCATTTCTAAATCATTTTTCACCTCGAGTTGCACCCTCACAGCATGCACTCATCCCTTTCTACCATGTATACTGTATAGGTCTTTATGCTGCAAATTTTCATTCTTGTTTACAGCCATCAAATATAGTACAGTTCAATCAGTTCCTCAATTTACTCTTGCCTAGCTGTATACATACGTTCACTTTTTTTGTTGTTTTCTTGAATCGATATTTTTCCATTGACTATATTCCATGTTCATATCACATCAAACAGGCTGGACCCCAATTTTTAGTTTAAAACAGAAGTATAAAAGCATCCACAGAAATTATTAAGGAATAAACTTACTCAAGATGATATTACATTTGTTTTTTGAGAACTGTTATAAAATCCATACTTACATACTCTGATGCTAACTTGGGAAGATATTTAAGTTTTTGTTCTTTAGAGCCGAGTTTGATGAACATATTGTTGAGCAGCGTATTTTGCAGATCACAGACGACACTCACTGAAGGGCAACATCGAGCAAGCTCTTCAATGGCTAACACTGAAGAAAAGAAAGTCGATCCACTCCCCCCGTATTCCGTTGGTACCTCAATAGCCATAAACTGAAAAAATCAAGATGAAACACATTGATATTGAAAAGATTACTGTAATGAGAAACCGCATAAAACCAGAACTACATTAATTCAACATATATTCAACTGGTAATAAATAATAAATTATATACATATGTTAAGTCACATTTTGTTTTATATCAAGTCAATGCAATAATCGTATTCTGAGCCTTAAAATCCTGCAGATATAGGAATCTACTTTCACTATCTATCACGTCACACAAATGATTATGTTCCCACAATTTAAATGAAACTTAAAAAGAAGAGCTCGTAATAATTACAAAAAGACGTTTACTTCGAAAAATAATTTTGCAAGCAACATACTGGGACAGTTTAAGTTTACAACAGCACAGCTAAAATTTTGAACTTAAATACGTAACGATGAAGCTAATTTTGTTTTTCTTACACAAAATTTAGTAAGACTCGACAAATGAAGTAAAGGAAACATTCCAATAACTATTTTTTTTGGCATATGTTATTTGACTATGATTTATTCTAAATGCAATGTACCTTGCCACTATATAAATACATGTGCAATATATACCAAACCCAAGTCTTTAACTAGTGATAACAGACACTAGGCTTGCGTGAAATTCTCTGAAAATGAAATACATACATGAAAATAATGTAAGGTAATTTTCTGAAACAAGTCATACTTATACAAGTTTTGTAAAACAAAATGAAGCAGGAGAAATACCCCAAGTTAAATTCCCTCAAATTTTTCAACTTCCAAATCGCCAAAAATGCAAGAAATTTTTTTTAAAACCAAGAACAGGTAAGAAATTGATGCTTACTCCATTATCAAATAATCCTTTGAGAACTCCTTCATCCAGACATGCATTTTCATCCATAGATAACACCAGGGGCTTCACCTCTTCTTTGCAAAATCGACGAACTGTAAAACGGCACACAATTAGGGTTTGTGACTTAGTTCAGACAAATTAGTTGAGCACAAATCAATACTATAAACTGACTATAAACCTGCATATTAGTAGGGCTTAATTTATGACTATTTTCGTAAACGTATAAGTAAAGCATTCCAGTCCAAGTTTAGTGGTGGTCCGAATTAACGATTCGAATTCAAGATCTCTTCTGATGCTCAAGTCTCTTTAGAAACAAAGTGTTGGAACAGTAGACGGTTAGTTCACATTGACTGAAATGGAATCAGCATAGAAAACATGGTATAATAATTCGCGAATGTAAAAGCAGATGATATTTTAACTAGCACTACCCATGGAAATTCACTAGAGATGTCAAGTGTATTCCTCTTTAATCCAAATAATTTAATATGTAGGCTGTCAAACATGCCATTTATGGTACTAGCTAATTCCACTTGGGTGAGGTGCATCATATGTGGCGGTACGTGTTTTTAACACAATTAATTTAATGCCACAACATACACATGTAATCGCACTAGAGGGACTCTAATCCTCTGAATACATGATATGTTAAAAGATATTCCCAGTACTTCTTTTCAATGGCAAGATGAGGGTAATGATACACACAAAAGATTTAATACATGCTATTGTAAATTCACGAGATGGAAAATGTGAGTCATCTACCACATTTTGGCATATAACCCACAACATGATATCCTATTAAGCAGTGCAGTATTAATGGATTAATTGCTTACTTAATAGTTGAATAATTAAATGTGCCTACGGAACAAATTAATTAAATGGCGTTCAAATCAATTTGCGAAATTTACCTTGTCGCTAACCTCAATCACATAGAAAATAATAATATTAAACTTGCCCTTATGCTGGAGATTCGCTGTTGATAATGGGTTACAATGTTAACACTCGCGATATAACACCTTAAAGAAGCCGCTAATTTTCCCTCTTATCACGGTGCCCCCCTTATTTCCCATATGCCCTAGGGGCCTAAACTTAGATGTGTGTTCCCAACACCCTACATCGTCGATGAGATCTAGTTCCCAAGTCCAACTCCCCTCATCTATCCCTACTACCGCTTTTATATGAGCCTTGCTCCTCTCAAGTGCGTTTTTCCAATTTCCCTATTTGTCCAATGGTTTCAATAGGTTTCTAACGTTTGTCATATACCCCGCCCACTTTTTAATCACCTTCAGCGTCTCACGACTGCGTGCTTCTTGAGTCACACGATGCTTAGCCATAAATTTGTTCTCGCTGACGTTTCTTTTTGCTACAAACATAACAGCCCGACCTTTTCAAGTGTAGGCCCTTTGTCTGCGCTGCGGGTACTACGTAGCGGTCTCTATAGTTTCACACCTCTAACGTAATTCAACACTTCGAACCTTCTCAAGTGCAGGCGCTCGTTTGTTTCCCTTCCCTCGAATTTGCCTTTCGGTTAACCTCTCAACACTTGATACCTTCAGTTAGAGAGTATCACAACAGCGAACACTCCTCATACATGTACTTCATACATCGCCTGGAATATGCAAACCTATGAATATGTCTTAACTCTCATGACAATATACCCATGTACTAATTGACCATTTTACATAGGTGCGGTGTATCATGTATGGTACACGTCCATAAAAATATTCAATATCAGTAGTAACAAGTCACCAGTACGGTATTCTTGCTCAAAAGTGAACTACGTACGTTAAGTGTCAATAATGCCGTATAGAATAGAATAAATTATTATAGAATAAGGCTAGAGAAACGAGCCGTTTGGCCCATTCTTGGGTTGATACGTAATTCCCATGCCATCTAAAGTAAAGGCATCCATCATGCACGTACACCCCTATCACGTAAGTCAGTTCAGTCACGGAAACGCACTTCACTCACGCGCAGGCATTTCAGTCACGTACATGTACCACAATCATACTCTGGCCCCAGGAATTAGGGAGATAGAATCAGCAGGTTATAATACTAGGGGTTTCGTAATCCAATATTTGTCGAGACGATTCTGAATGTGTTCACAATTCGAGCAGAAACGATGTTTTCGGGCAGCTCATTCCAAGTCACGACAATCTTAACAGCAAAGAAATTCATAGCTTGGAATGTCTTGGAGTTTCTCAATATTGGTTTTTGGCTGTTATTTCTTGTTCGCACGTTACCGTCTCTTTAGAAAACTCCTTCCAGGGTAACATCGTTCAGGTCGTTGAGATACTTCAAGATCTCAATGAGTTGTCCTTGCATTCTATTTGTTCTAATGAGAGAAGTTCAAGTTGTTAAAGACGTCTTTCGAAGCTGAGATTACAGAGTTTTTGAATCATTTTCGATGCTTTACGTTGAATTTTTTCCATTTTATTAATATCTCTTCGTAAATTTCAAGTTGTTGAACCGGAGTTGCACTGCATATTTCAAACGTGGCCGGACTAGCGTTTTACAGAACGGTAATGTGTTCTTTGATTTGTATTCAAAGTTTCGTGCACTGAAACCACGAATCCTACTCGCGGTTCTAACGCTTTTTTCCACTTTTTTGTCATGTTTGAGGTTTTCAGTGACAGTGACACCTAGATCACTTCGTTGCTACTAGACTGCTTCAATGGGTACATCATTCACCAAGTTCGAAACATCGGTTATTCGCACCAACGTGCATCACTATACATTTATCAATCTTGAAGCTCATTTGCCAGGTTTCGGTCCATTGTAGAAGACGGTTGAGGTCCGACTGGATAGTTACTGTCTCTTTCCGTGAACGCTTTGTGAAAGTTTTGGGTCATCTGCAAATTTTTTTATTTTACTTGTGATTCCGACATCAAGGTCGTTGACTTAGATGATGAAGAGGAGCAGGCCCAAAACGCTCCCTGACCCAGTCCCACTGAGCCAGTTTCGTATCCATCGGGAGTAGTTGCTTTGTACTCCATGCGCTTCCACTTTGGCCAGGAGTCTTTCGTGGGGAACCATGTCGAAAGCCTTTTGAAAATTGAGATATGCGAGGTATACGGATTTTGTACAGTCGTATATACGCTTGGCTTTTTCAGAGTCAAAGGAGTTTTTGAAGCACCTACGTTTTAACCTGAATCCGTGCTGGGTGTCAGTAATAAGATTTTAGCCATGAAGGTGCTTTGTTATACGGGCTTTGAATAGTCTATTGTTTTACTGTTGGCAGATATTAGACTCATTTGACGATAGTTATTGGGCAGTTCTTTGTTCCCCTTTTTGAAAATAGGAGTGACATTTGTCTGTTTCCAATGCTCTAGAACTACCCCAGTTTCAAGCGATCGAGTGAAGATGATTACTAAGGGTTCGCTTATTACTTCTGCTGTTCCTTTGAGTATCCGGAAAAGTAAGGCCATCGGGTCCGGTTGACTTATAAGGGTTTAAATTGCTGAACTTTTTTACCTCGTCTACTGTAAATACGCCATCTCAGGATTTCCTGAAGATTTACAGCATGAGGTCGCACGATTTCAGTTAAGTCTTCGTGCACGAACACTGAAGTGAAGAATGTATCAAGAATTCTGGCTTTGCTTTTGTCGTCCGTTTGAGTTGAGCCCTCGGGATCGATCAGTGGTTCAATATTATCTCTTTCGAGTCGTCTGTCGTTTACATATTTGCAGAAGCTCTTCAGGTCAGTTTTGGTTCGTGCTGCAACTGCAATTTCTTCATTTCGCTTTGTAGATTCTAATATTCGCTTAAAAGCCATGCAGGTGCGGATATGTACTTGACGATAGGGTTCTGTTTGGTATCGTTTAAGCCTTCTGTATGACTGTTGAGGGCATTTAAGAGGCGTTTAATATCTTATCAAAACCAAGGAGGGGTATTGGTTGGCCTCCTTCGTTTTGTTGGGATATGGTGCCGTATGGCGGTAGCATTATTTTTTTAACATCATGTAGTATTCCTCGGCGTTTGTGATCCTCATCAGTACTTCGTAGTAAACGCTGCCAAGCTTTTTTTTCACTAGTTCGAAGTTTGCCCGTTTGTAGTCAAGGACGCGCTTTTGTTGAGTCCTTGTGTTAGGGTCGTGTACTTCGAGCGCGAAGTCTATCATCTGGTGATCACCGATCTTGTGTAACTTCTAATCCAATTATTCTGAAGTCAGGGGTCATCATGAAGAAGTCAAGAATATTGTTTCGTCTAGTCAGTTTGTAAACATGCTGCTGTAGGGAATTTGTCTATACCTATCAATGAGCTTAGAACCGGGTGCTCGACTTTGACGAGTAGTCCAGTTTATCTGGGGCAGATTGAAGTCTCCCATGATTAGTGATTCGTGAGGAGCACCGATGATATTACCAAGGTAACCTTAGAATTCCTTGCTTGTGATTGATTTCTGAAGTCTGTGTTTCATCCTGAGATGGGTTCTTATATGTTTCATTTGGGTTCTTATATGTTTTATTTGGAGATGTGATAGTAGCCTACGTTTTAATTCAAGTTCTCTATTGATGTGTTCAGGCTGCCGATAGTTTTGTGGCTTTCCAAGTACTTTTTGCAGCGCTAGAGATGCCTGCTGCAAAGCTGAGATTACGTAATGCCGCTGCAATAATAGATGACAGACTAGACCGCTACCCCTCCTACTCTTATCTTTGTTTACTCCAAGGGATTGTGTGTGATTGAGAAGCGTGTACGTGACAGAAATGCCTGTGCATGAATAAGGTGCCTTTACATGACTGATGCTTTAATTTTAGACGTCATGGAACTTGGGTAGCAATCCATAAATGAACCAAACGGCTCGTTCCTGTTGCCATATTCTCTTCTATTATTTCTAAAACGCCATGAAGTAGTCGAAACTCACATTTATACGATGAATGGCACACCTATTGATGCAGTACAGTAATAGAGATCTTGCTATCATTATTACGTAAAATTTCAAACAGGACCACCATGTGGGAAAAAGCATCAGATATGTAAGCAGGATCCTCGTCTTCATTACAAGAAATTTTGAATACAAGTCACAGAACGCCATATATCTTCTCTATAAAGCTTTGGTGCAGCCACATCTAGAACATGCAGTGTAACTGTAGTCTCCTACCCAACCAAGAGACATTAATAAAATGGAGAAAATTTAGCGTAAAGCAACGAAGATGATTCTTGCACTCCGTAATCTCAGCTACAAAAGGTATCTTCAGTAGCTTGAGCTTATTTTTCTAAAACAAAGAAGACTGCTAGGACAACTAATCGAGATCAATAAATATCAACATGGTTTTAACAATGTTACCGTAGAAGGGCTATATGACAGAGGATAACGTGCGAATAAGAAATAACGGTCATAAACTAATAATAAGAACCTCTATGATATTTCAGGCTCTAAACTTCTTTACGGTTAAAATTGTGAGAACCTGAAAGTAGCTACCGGAAAATATTGTTTCTGCTGGCGCTACGAACAAATTAAAAAATAGTCTCGACAAATATTGGATAAGGAACCCCCAGTTCTATGAAGTACTGATTCCCTATCCTTTTTAACTCTTGAGGCCTGTATATGATTGTGATATGTGTGCTTCACTGAAATCTTGTTAGTGATTCAAGTGTGTGCATGTAAATGAAATATTTGTGTAATTGAGGTGCATGTGCAAGATTGAGGCAGTTAAGTTAGGCTGCATTTGACTTTGGTAGCAGCCCAAAAATGGACCAAACGGCTCGTTTCTGTTACCATATTCTTTTCTACACACTGCTGGTCAAAATAAGACTAGTTACGAAGTACCAAAATTTGAATCATATTTTGAACAATTTGAAATCAAATTTTCTATATCCCATGTTTGGTAATCTGCACCAAATTGCACGAGGAAGGTTCTATGGTGGAGAAGAAGACGGGGTCGTTTCAATGTTTTAAAACACTTATTTATGTAATCTTATCAATTTATTAAAACCCTCATTATTCAAATGTCGCCGACTTGTACGAGAACTACAGTTTTCATAAGTATTCGCCTTGAAATTATGTTTGTGTTCTTATTCGTCAAGAGCAGGAGTGATCTTCTTGGGGCGACCGGTCAATTTTTTGTTCCATATTCAGTAGGATTTTTTAAGAAGTTTGTGACGACAGTTCTACTCTTATTTAATTCCCTTGCAATTGCTCTATGTGGTATAACACGTTCGAGATCCACAATTCTACTCCGCTCATAATCTGTTAGAACTTGTCCTCTAGACATACAGAAATTAATCGCGAATGTTAGTAATTAGCCACGTACATCCTCACCTTATCAGTTCTTCCGTGCAACTATCTAATTTGTTTGCAATTTACCAAAGAAACCCGTAGTTCAATCTTGGTCTTATAATTATGACCAGGCATAATGAGATGCTTTTCATTTCCTGGCGAACAAAATGTTAGGTACAATATTAAAAAAAAATCTTTTCCATTAAAATTTTTTTACAATCGTCTTTGATATGTGTTAAGAAAAATTTTTCCACCAAAGTAAATGCATGTTCTCAAAACGCCGAGATCAGGTGTGGTCTTATCATTATGATAACCAAGGTATTTCCAGTAATAATATGTTAATGGGCCAGCTTATAAACCAGACACATCAAATCCATGTCTGAGAACATTTTCTTAATAGAGAATTCATAATTCTGGCAGCTTGGTAATCAAAATATCATAATATAAAAAACTTAAAACCCAATGAAATTTTTCCATGTCATAAAAAATACTAAGACCACATAATACAGGTATGTACACAAAAAAATCATTACTAGGTAAAGAGTCAAAATTTTTTAAACATTTAGGCCCCTATAAAAAGTGAAGAGAGTGAATCAAGATGAAAGTATATACCTACATACATTCATGTATCAAGGTTTCATACTTAAAAAACAAGTTTTTTTATTTCTTAACTGACACTCATGCACAAAACAGATTAGGACATGAAGCTGAGTGGAAATGCTCAGATATTTTTTGAGGGACTACGTACATTAAGCTCTGATCCAATAATCTTTTCACTCTTCATATCATGTCTATGGTTGACTTTGTATTCTATTGCCGTTCTGATCATGAAGAAATATGAACTAAACTGTATTATTTACGCTTTAATAGCAGCAAAATGCAACGAAAGCATGTAAACTGATTTTGAATATATCATGAAACACAAACTTGAAACATATTCATCATTCAGAACGAGCAAAGAAGTAAATGACTCCACATAGTTCAAATGTGAAGTTTACTTCAGTTCAAAACACTTTGGAAATGCATCACATACATCGTAAGTAAAAATAATAATTATGATCAATTATTATACTAGAACATAGTCTAGGCGGGTAGAATGATATATACTCACATAAACAAAAATTTCCACACTGTACACATGTAGTATGCTACAATGGAACCTCGAAATTGGAGTTTCATTCGTTCCAGCACTGAGCTCGTATCGCGAATTTCTCGTATCTATAACAGGATACAAAGATGCGAGTCGAGGCGGACCGGGAAACGCGAGTCACGTATACCCACAACCTGGCTCATGGCTCGTTACACGAGCCAATAATCGTATTTAGAGCAGAATTTTTCGCTCATACTTTTCTCATATCTTGAATTTCTCGTATACAGTGCTGTTCGTTTCTCGAGCTTCCACTGCATGTTCATTTGAACACTTATGACTATGAAGAGAAAGTTTATTTTTTAAATTTTGTAAAACATTTTTTTGAAGAGGCAAACTCTAATTTGGATTTTTGTTCATTACAGGAAATAAGCTTTTGTTGACAATAATCAATATGCACCTTTTGAGCTCAAAATCTTGAATATATGAATTATCTATCTTTTCATAACATTAATGAAACATGTAAATATGCATTCAAATATTCCAGCAGCCTTGACACAGGCATGCTAAACCCCTCTCAGACTAAATATTTTGATGAACATAAGTAAAGCATTGAATTAGTAGAATTATTTACTATAATGCTAGAAGTTATTTATGTTCATGACTGATACGTTGATCCCAAACAAATGAGTTGAAGCTCATTTTCTCTTGCCTCCACTTGGAGGGCAAATGCACCTCCTTACATGGTAAAAGGGTTGGAGTACAATTAAACAAACAAGCCCAAATTAAGGTGGCTTTTACCATACAATCAATAGTTCACAAATTCAAAAGCAATACAATAATACACACAATAAATAAAAACTTTTAGAAAAGCTAAAAATAATACAGTAATAGTGTATTTTAACTATCAACAATATATACATATATATTTTACATTATTTCAACTTGTGAAAATCTCACCAGACTCTACAAGAAGCAGCTCATCCTCAGACAGTTGAGTTAGGGGTGGGGTGCCAGGAACTGATGCTGTAGCTGCTCCACACTCAGTAGAATGTTCCAAAGTACATAACCTCCTCACATGATTTTTTAACCCAAAATTTGAATGAGGATTTAAACACCCACTTTCTTGAGTAATGTTAGTTGCTACATGGAATTGTCTATGGAATATTTTACTTGAAATTCCAATTTTACTATACCCCTGAAATAACTTTCTCAAGCTCCTAATTTTCTCCATTGTCTGCAAATTTTGAATAGCAGTAAACACTTAAATCCTCAACAAATATTCATATAGCAACACAAAACTGGTATTTTTTCCATATCTGATTGTATCTCTTATTAAAAAAGTAGATAATTTTTACATATGCTATTACTAGCTAACTCAACTTAATACATTGCCTCCGATTGCCTGATTGGTGTAAAACTTCACTTTGTATGCATAGTCGCTAGAAGGATCTGAAAAATTATAGAACCTAACCTAAGTGGTACACATACGTACCACTTCGGAGTCAACGTGTTAACTTTACTTTAGGGCCAGTTGTAGCTAAGGCCTTCGTTACTGTCTTTAATTCCCTGAAAAACACAAATATACAACAGGGTGGCATCACCCAGTTTTTTACCTACAGGCCAGGGTGATCTAAAATAATTCCTCAAGGGCCACCTTAGGCCATGCCGTGCAAACAAATGCTTAGCAATTGGTCAGATTCTAATCAAGATGACTAACAGTTTTCCAGTTCTTTCATGGTCTTATGTGAACCCTTGTGCAATAAGATTACATTACACTTGGTCCTCTCAACTGGGACTTTTTTACTCCTCTATATCTCATCTAACAAACCTTTCAACATCTTAATTATACTATTACCACCATGCTTATACAACTCATGCAAAATTTAATCAGGACTACTTGTTTTCTGATTTTCACCTATTTTAAAACTTTTCAATTTCTCCACACGTAATTTGCTCTTCTATCTGTAACTTATATTCTTCAACCTGGAGAATTACTGGTTCTTTATCTATTAATGGCTCATTCATTCCACTAATATCTTCCCAAAAGTCAACAACTGCTCTCACCTTTTGTATCCTATTACTCACTATGCATCCAGTAACTAATTCATGGATTTACACTTCACTACCTCTGTTATAGTCTTTATGAAATTATACCACTCTTTAATTCTATATGGACCCTTTAATCTGAGATTTTCAACTTTTAATCTCTTATTTTTCACTCTCTTGCCCAATCTACTTCTCTTTCCCTTTTTTTTGTTTAGCTTTGTACTCTCCCCATAAACCCTGTAATTCAACTTCTGTAATGCTGTCTTTTGTACAGTTCCCACGTTTTATGTTATTTCTTATACAAAAATAGTCCTTTTCATTTGTTCATATTTTATCTCTCCTGTAAATCCATCTGCTTTTCCAGTATTTTTTGCAGATTACTTTCTCAATCATCTGCTCTGCTTCATCATACAACGTTTTTGCTATCTCTTTTTTTAAGTCATTCACATTTCTATTCCAATCATTTTTTCTAAGCCCATTACAAAATTCTTCCCCATTTGCTGCTTTTAAATACCACTTTTCTTCCACACTGCTCATTTTTTTTCATAATCTCTT
>VCRD01001673.1:73065-119304 GCA_006783055.1 Trinorchestia longiramus | reverse complement strand
CCCAAGTGCGGGTGGTTAAGCAAGGAGGGTTTATTTATAATTATGCAGTGAGAGGAGGTTATTAGCTTTAATTTGAGACCAAAATGAAGGTTCTACGATGCATAGGACGAAAATAATTAATGAAACTGTTCGTTTCAAGAATTTTTCTGGATTTCTCAAGATTTTTAGTTCGGGTCAAGTTCGGTGTTGAGATCGGTGTCGAGATTTTCCCGCCGGTGTAACCAAAGGAGATAGTAAACGAAGCGAATTAATCATACGTCTGAATTATCTTGCTGAGAATAGTAAGCTGTTCTAAACCTGTAGTCTGTAAATGGTAGGCTGCTGTGTACTGGAAAATATCTCAGATAAAACAGAGTATATTGACATTTAATCAGCTTCAACTAAACTCGTGAATATACATTTCAATTGGTGCATTTCAATAGATTTTACAGGAAGAGATAAGTAAGCTTGAGATACTTGAATACTTGAAATAAATTACTCGATAACACTATCTTAATATTCGTTGACTTATTTAAACAGTGTTTTTTTTTAAAGTGAAACGACAAATCCACATCTGTCTATTAGGGTAGTGCTAGTTACCAAAGGCACTTCACACTTACAGCGTGTCATGTCAACTTCATCAAGAAGTTATGCCGTAAAGCAAGTGCGATGTAAGACCTAATTATAATCACGCTCGGCAATACTTCATTTAAAAACTTGATAAGAATATTAGGTTTATTTATGTTGGAACATTCTAATGCAATCTACTAATTAAAATACGAAGCTCGAAATCTGCAGCGTAGAGACTGCCCATTTTCAATTTGATTGATTTTTATTCACATCTGTAATCCACAATGCGAAAATTCAGTTTTAAGAACATCATTAGGCAAAGTCTGTGAGATGTATTCCTCAGCCAGTATACGAAGGAATAGATGAGGTTAATGCATACTGTCCGTAGAATATCAGAGTTGTACTAAATTCTTGGAAGGTTTACCATCAGTTCTTAAAATTATATTCACGCATGCATTCAACGTATCCCATTGTGCGTTAAATTAGATATTTTACAAGAAGGTCATACTCCTGCACCATCAGTAGAATAAATTCTTGATCTCGATGACTATCGCTTTGAGTCTTTGCATGATGATGGGTAATACAAATTTAATCTTCACTTTCGCCTGAATTCAACCGAAAATTCTACAGAATAATACAACAGTAGATATTTGCACATTAGTGGCAATACATAGACGTATTTTTTGAAGTACAATGTTATCAAGCATTATCCTGACGCTAGAAGACAGCCCCTGATAGCTCATGCTAGTCCAAAACCTGACCTAGATTGAAAAGCTGTGTCAAGGGAAACAGATATCTATTCACATTGGAATGTGTATTACTGCCATAATCTTATACTGCTGCGACAAGACAGATAACTATACAGGGTGCGAGGGCTGTTTGAAGTCATTTTTAGTTTGTTAAATAAACAATAATATTTTAGAAAAAAATGTATATATTTAAATATACATTGATTTAGTTTACATACATGAATTCAGTTTGCAGAAATTAATTACAAATAGCAAGTGGCTTCTCTACAATATATAATTTAGTTCCCAAATTTCATGAATAGATAATTTTTGTTGACCCTGAATGAATTCAAGTTTGTATACTAAAATTGGAATAATGATACTGACACAAATAGCAGTGCAATAACTGTATCTTCGCTCAGTATTAAAAAAAAGCTCTGCAACAAGACCGCAACTCCCACGGCGGACTCTGAGCTGACTGATCAATATTTTCTTGATATCGTGTTATGTATAACAATATTAAAAATATATGGATTTAAACGTAAGCATCAAAAAATGAGTTGGTAATCATCACAAAGTAAGGCTACATGAAAAAATTAAAATATAGGAACCACAATGATCTGAACCCTGCATCGCTCACCTGTCTATACGTTTTTTTTTGTCTTTAGAAGGCCTTTCTTCTTGCCGCTCCATGATGTGCGTTTGTGTTGGTGCGTCTTCATCACTGGTCTGCAATTAGGGTTTTCAAACGGTATTCGAGTGAATATTTTTATGCCTGTGTCCGCAATGTAAAGCGACAAATGGCCATGAAGCAAGGTATAATGACCCCACTCCAGAACATCATTAAACTCAAATCTCTAGGCTCCAAGGATATTATCTAGATATTTCTCTACCTAAAGTAGTATAATTAACTGACAGCAAGCTAGCAAATACGGCACAGGTGACGTGTTCATGTGTCAATTCTATGACTATTGCTACACCGACAACTCCAGCTTAAAAGTTCATAAAGCGAGCAAGCACGGCATGGGTAAATTTTCTAGTTTGCGCCCAGCATTTAACTTTTGTCCAGCGCTGCAGTGTGCAGCTGTCATTGATTTCTAATTATGCTGTTGTCACTGCTCTGACTGCAGCTAAACAGCTCATGGAAATTTTTGTAAACTTCCATAAATGGGACTGTTGTCCATATGTAAGAGAGTATTTCACACGTATTGTTCTACGTGAATTTTGTCACGATTGAATACAGCTAAGCTGACACACAGAAGTATTCAATAAATTTGATGAATTGTACCCGCATTCTGTAGTCCAAATCTGTCTTTAATGAGCTTCCTGGCCCAGACTACGCAGTGTTGGACTGCGGCAGGTACTGCACATTACTGCTACAAAAAACTTATTCTTATTTTTTCTGTTATGGTTTTCTGGAGGTACAGAAAACTAGGCAGACAAACACTGTAAGAAACGAAATCATACATTTATTATTTTTCAATCTGTACCTTTGATGCAATAACGGGAAGAATCTTGAATTCCTCATGTAAATCTTGAGTCACAGCTGTGAAGGAATTATTTAATTGTCATAACACCTACACGAATTTAAGTATGACAGCACTTGAAAGCCAACATGATGTTATTCAGAAGGAACATTATTCCTCTTGTAGCAGCACTCTTCAAGTTGTTGCACGTGAGTTTACGAAAGTTTTAGGGGGAAGACTAGATGCAGGAATTTCCTTGAGTCATAAGTATTTAGTTTAAACCGCCTCACATTTACTCTTCCACGCAGTATATGGAGCCGTCCATACCTTTTTCTCATTCACGTGAAAAAGTTCAGTTCTCACGATGCAAGGGAAAAGAAACAAAATTCTCTAATTTTTCTCATGTTATGGATTGGTTTTATTTATTTCGCACACAAACGAGACGTTTGTTCAAGCGACCGTAGCGGGAAGCCTTGCCTGAAAACAAGCATCATCGCCACAAAGCGCTGATGTGACATTCCAACTGAATTCAGTCTAAAACAACTCACCTTTAACAGAAAATACAAGCAAGATAACAGGCGTTCATCATTCAAGTCTATAGACACGTCAAAAAATAATAATCAAATCTGGCAAGCCTTATAATAAACGCTGCGTGCATGCTCTCATTACAAAAAAAAACACATTTCAATGACACGCGTTTTCCCTTAAATGCTTTACCCTTAAATCTAAAGCAGAAATATATACTATGAAAATACAGTCTGTAAATTTGAGCTTTAAGATTATGTTACTCAATCGTTCTAGTATCAAGAAATGACACTGATTGGCACCGAAGATTTTCATTTGAGCAAAGACACTAGAACACCTGCCATTAAGACTAAGCATTGTCCTAACGATATTACAGCTAGCCGCTGTCAAGAGTACGAAGCTTAGAGGGGGAATTGTTACGCAAGTTTATGCGTTCTTCTAGACCACTAAATAATAAATGATTTCTTACGGAAAATTCAGGCGTTGTACAGCAGCGAACACATAAATGACTACGAGCAGCAAACTTCACCTTCATAACATATAAAAAAATATAAATTAATTTGCAGTTATTTTGCAAGCAGAAACCATACAATAATTACAGACGACATCATTTCACGCGTCTATTGAATCCAGGAAATCGTTTTCTATATATATATGTCTTATGCGTAAATTGGTTTGTAATTACTAGATGATTCTTCATTACAGAAGGAAGAATTAGGTGCTATATCAGCTAAACTTCCTTTCTAATACACAGTATATTAGGAGTCTAAATATCCTCAGTTATTTTACTAGCACAATATTAAAAAGGAGTGCTATTTAATACAAAAGTCTATTACACATAACCCTGGGTCACAGGGCTAAAAATCCTCAATTTCGCGACACCACTCAAGAGATGGACACGGAAAGACAAACGTCATTCCTTTCATTAATTCACATTAGGTGATTCACGATTTTAATAAATTAAGAAGGCTAACACCTTTCAATTCCAGATGACAGGAAAAATCAAGTCATTGCGAGTAAAAAGGAGTGAAGGCTGAGATAACAGGTAACTTTCAGTTAAATATGCCTACCATATAATTCTTACAATATAATACATATAAGCTCTCTACACACCGCATCCCAGCAGCAGGAGTAACGACTATCAAAGTAAAAATACATTGGACATTGATTATAGGAGTGAAGCTCGAGTTCAATTACAATGAAGAGAAATAATATTTACAAATTGGAAAATATTTTCAGCAAACGAATCAGCTCAGGGTGTGTCGATTGAAGGCCGTAATAAATTGTTTAAAATCAAACAAATATAATGCAGACACAGGAAAACTAGATATCTTACGACATTATTGCACTCATTGCACTTTCATGATAAGCATGTACACACGAAAATCATAAACGTAGGAACTATACTTAAATTAATCAAGACGGACGTGACAATGGGAGAGGAGAATGCCAGGTGCCGTTTGTCTGAGAAAACCATCAATTGATTTTCATAATCATTAAAACATAAGTTTCCTGAGTGATATTCAAAAAGTCACCAGTTCTAGCCAGTGATGAACACGTTAGTGTAAGCAAATTAGGTGTGACAAAAACTTGTCATTTCTAATTGATCACAAGGGCTGCTTCCACGAAATTTTAGGACATGAAGTAAGGCAAATTACTATATACATAATCACAGATAAAGCTGCGGTTGTTGCTGGTTGTAGCACCAAAAGAAATTGTTCAAAATTCGTGCTTATTGCATTAGTTCTTAAAGAGAAGATACAGGTCGGCTTTAAAAAGAATAGTGAGCCACCTGAGTGCGATGGCCACTTACAAATTTCTCTGGATCGCACAAATGATGGTTTTACGATGCGCTACTTTACTATAGGAAGTATCAAGCTTTAAGATTACAGTCTCACAAAATCAGAACGAAAACTACACGTCATAGTGGGATAAATCCCCCGAGAAATAACTTCCAGCGCAGTTGTTTGGCAGACCTCATCCTGTTTTATAACATTAGGGAGTTGTTTGAAAAAAATACGGTGCTTGATATCTCGTTTTTGTTAGTTGACTTACATAAGCAGAGACGAAAAGCACCAAATTGCTGAGAGAAAGAAATAACAGCAAAGTGTATGGATGCTAACTTTAACGAACCTCAGCACTTCATGGCGCACTTCAACAATGACATAGCAAAGGTATTTTGATCTTCATACCATTTCGCTAGTTACGGTGACATCGGAGATTTCAATACCTGAATGATAGACTGTTAGGATCAAAGTTATTTCAAAATATACAAGATCATGACTTTTACGCTCTATATTAGTTTAGCATCTAAGGTTGAGCTCTAGCGAGAGCGATGTGGTAGCATCGACCTCACGACTTGGTGGGCTTTAAAAGTAGTACACTAAAATCTATCACCAAGTCTTCGGTGGGAGACTGTGCCTCGTAAAGCTAAAGAACTAATACATGCGCAAAACACAAATGCTTCTGACTTACGGGTTGAAAACGATAATCAAGCCGGGGACGAAATCTCAAAACTCCTCTTCATTCCACATGACCAGGCCATCTCTGTTTTTTTATGCATCAAGTGTGATATACTTCCGCCTTCAGAAAGCTTACTAGCAGGGGAACGAAGAAATGGATTTCAAGGGAACCAATTGCTAGCGGTAAGCAGAATTAAAATTCCATGAGTGGAAGCAGGCATCCTAAGCACCAACTTCCTGTCATAACAAGTGTCTGTGGCTACTCCTTCAGTGAAGCTTATGAAGTGAATCTTCTTTTAGTCGTGATTTGTGATGCGAGTGGAAGCATCGCTGCCTCGTCGTGTGGTGAGTGGGTACCCACAGCTTCACCGCTTCACCAGATGTAGTCGAAAAGAACCTGCCGACAAAATGAAACGTTATTTAAATGTATACATCAAATGAAACCATGGAAAATAAATACGCTCTAACATAATAAGAGGTTTGAAAAAATCATCTGCTCCGAAACAAGGCGTTCAAGAAAAATCAACTTCATTGTTTGGAATCGTGTCGGAGATGAATAAAATATAAGAACAGGCAAGGTAAAAATCAGGCCCAAGAACTATTTTCACAGTACTTGGTATTGAAGAATGTAATAAATTTCTTTGCAAGCGAAAGACTTCAAAATAAAATACGCTATCCAAAACTGAATATGTTACTATATGATAAAATGTATAGGAGAAAATAAATGAAGTTTAAACGCAGTATGGAAATGGCAATGCATACAACACCAGAAACTTTCCTCTAAACTTAACGATGAATTTGAAACATGTAAGAATCAATGTTTATGAAGGAAACAATGGATACCATAGCATTATCTTTATCGTTTAACAATGACCTGTTGCCCGTGAAACCAGTTATTTTCGGCAGACGTCTTCTCAAAATTAAAATGAATTTAAATCAAGACATAAATTTTACGATCGTTATTCATCGATAACATTAGAATTTTCCCTTTCCAGGTCAACAGAGTATTATATTAATTTTTTCAAGTTCCAAAAAAATGATTAACGCAGCGTATCTTTGATCAACAGAGATATATTTAGATTACTGATTTAGGAGATTTCACACGCTAATATTTCAGAACGTAGACATTAGTGGTCGGAACTGTTTCATTTAGTCGGGTATCGAGCACAAACTATCGGCCAGACCTGAACAACGATGGAGCTATGGAAATAAGCTATCAATTGGCAACAGAAATAATTCCAAGGCCACACACGTAAAAACTGTGTCACTTACAAGTGAGCAACTTGGCATTCAATCCGAAGTTTCAAAATAATTTTATTGAGATCATAGATCTTGTAAAAAAAGCAGAACGGCGGACTGTGCATGAAACATGAGTGAAGAGATGGGTTGCAATCCGAGCACAGCGGTCGATTCTCAAACAAGAGCTCGTGCAGCATAGATGATGTGCAGGTGTGTAACTATGAGGCGGTGGCCTGCAGTGAACGTCCTTGATGAATCAGCCCAGACTGTACAGCACGAAAACATGATACCGCACGAGATTCTCTTCATTTAAAACATGTTGCGTCAGTTACAATTAGTTCATACAGCTCGAAAATTAAGTTTGTACAGCCTTGTTTCATTTGCTTGCCTCTTTTTAAAATACTTTTTACGTGATCTACTCTTCTGGGTAGATGCATTAGAGTGTGTGAACGCACAATGCAGGCGTGCATGAGATGATGAAACATCAGCTCTCTACCGCCCTACGCGGGTAGGAAGGCCAACAACAGAACTCTAATATGGAAGTCACAGTCGCAGAAATGGCAAGGTCCGCATTTCAGTTCTCAGGAGTGTGCTTGAATTGAGGCTTGTGCGTATTCAAGAGTTTACAGAAACAATATGCATTGAAAACACCAACAATTTCCTGCAGATAAGGTAAACAGGAAACTACAAGTCCGTGTCGAATTTCGATTTGCAATTTCAGCCATGAGAAATCCATAGAAGCGAACAATACATTTCAACATATCTGTTAATGGATACTAAGGGTATTGACGGCGAAAAAAAGGAAAGGTTTAGAATACGCTGCTTCCGCATGTAAAAATATTTTCCTACTCGATTTCGTATGCACGCGCAGTTCTGTGCTAATTGAACGAAACTTCAGTTAATAACAATAACTTCGTGGTCTTCAGTAAAATATCATAAATATTTTGAACAGATTTTCTCTACTGTTCAATACGATGACAAAGTTGCTGCATTGAACGTACGTAAGTTCACAAAGCTTAAACAGCAAATATATCGAAAAAAGACCTTTGGTTATTATTTATTTATTAATATTGACAGGTGAGGGAGCTTAAAGAATTATATTTGAATCTCTGCAAGTGTATAATTATGCAAATGTGAAGTACAGAGACAAGCAGACATTACAGTTCATCTAATTAATACCTGTTCCATGAGAGCCATAGCAGGAGGTCAGCGCCTGCATGCTGCATTCTAAATCGTTTGATGATAGCTCGAAGATCCTTGCTATTATAAGGTGGAGCGTAGGGACTTTGCCCTCCACACACACTTCCTGAACACAACTTCCGTTATTGCAAGCGCTGCTGGCTGCAATGCCCGCATAAACAGCGGGGCCGCAAAATAAATAACGAGGATTTGCTCTAAATAATGGGGGTATACAATTAATAACAGGGATTTGCACTAAATAACGGGGTCAGGCAGGCGTTACAACAGAATTTTTTTCACGGAAGAACGAAGAATGAAAGGAATGATGAAAACGTGCGTTCATAGAGATGATCAGGAAGTACTTTTTCATATGTAAAAAATAATGCATGACGGTACTTCATAGTAGATTTGACTGAAATATAGATAGATGTACCATATTTTCGAAGCCCACATTATATCTGACGTGTATCATAAACACACAATGCATGAATAAAGCATTTATAGAATGTTTTCTTTTCTAAATGTCACGGATTTTTTCAGAACTTCTTTAGAGATCGCTCTTTGATGCTGCAGTAGTAAAAAAAAGCGCTTCAAGAGTCCGACATGCATTCATTGAAACCAGAATATAAAGAATGACTGGAATTAAAGGAAATTTCCTAAAGTTAACTGTAAAAACTTGCTGTCCGCTAACAGCCATTGGAGAGGAAGTAACAGCCAGCGTGAAGACTTGTTAGGCTATACGGATGCTGCGACAGTTAGGCTATACGGATGCTGCGACAGTTAGGCTATACGGATGCTGTGACAGTTAGGCTATACGGATGCTGCGACAGTTAGGCTATACGGATGCTGTGACAGTTAGGCTATACGGATGCTGTGACAGTTAGGCTATACGGATGCTGTGACAGTTAGGCTATACGGATACTGTGACAGTTAGGCTATAGGGATACAGTGACAGTTAGACTATCGGTGGAAATTCAAATTCAACGCCAAACAACAGTGATAATTACCACAGAGTTAAATGCTAGAAAATCAGTAGGGAAAATAAGTTGTTTTTACGTAACTTTTCCTACGGTGCAACTTATCATGAAGTGATAAGACTGTTCTTCATTTCCAGCAAAGATGCAGATACAGCATTTAATAATTTCAAAGTTGAATATAACAAAACGGAGAACTTGTAAAAGTTATGATTATCAACATAATTGGCAGCTTTTAGTATTTTGAAAAAAGGTGACAAACTTGAAAAAGATCAAGGTTCCATGCTACAATGGATAGAGCCACATTTGTGCGAGACTAGAGTTAGTACAGCCGACAGAATGACATTGACAACTGTTCAAGGTCATCAGGTGTGAGCGCATAGAAACAGAGACCAGGCGACTATTGTAGCCCTGTATTCCTGATCAGATGAGCTGTAGCTGCCCCTACCTGTGGAACCACAGTTTGTGATCGGGTTGCACCGAGATTATCGGGTTTCACCGAAATTGTCGGGTTGCACCGAAATTTTCGGGTTGCATCGAGATTGTCGGGTTGCACGAGTGTTTAAAAGAGCACGTAGTACATTCGGAAGCAGGAGGAGGGTTTGAAGGTATTTAAATAAATTAACCACATTAAAATTCATGCAAAGCAATGCATTCAGACATAACAATTCCGACAGAAGATCAAATGCAAAAAGTCAAATCGTTTCACGTACGTTGTTCGAGCTGCTGCCGTACGTACGTTTCTACCTAAATTGGCAGGTGCGTGCTACTACTAACGCTCTACAAAATCTACCCATCAAAGCATCAAGAAACGATAACAAAAAATAATCACGCCCTTATATTCTGAATACATATCAACGCTGTACTGCAGTTAAAATAATAACACCCAGAGACATACTAGCTTCGTGGGTACTCACAATTTTTATCGACTCCAGATCGGCAGTTGCACCGCAAGTTGAGCCGATCTTGGTGCGTCGATGGCCGGCACAAACACTTCGGACAACACCTCGGTCTCCTTCATGAGTTCGTTAGCGTTGCATGCAAGCATTTGAGACACTGCCGTTACTAGCAAGCTCATCTGTGACGAAATCCACGAAACTGGCAGCTGGTGCAAAGAGAGACACCGTGAAACAGGTCTTTAAAGGGCATCCTGTTCAAGCTCCGTGTCAGGAAAATCGTGCTGGGTATACTTTCATTCCCAAAACACTGTAGCCGTATTTACATTTATGATTCACAGGGGGCGTTAGATTTTCATCATTTATCACAGCCTTCAATTCACATTTGACTCACGAAGTTCAAGTCACAGGGCACTTAGTTATAAAATCGGAAGGGTTACTTTATCCAGAACACCCCACTAAGTTGAGGCACACACTGTCATGATAAAAACCTTCACACAAGTCATTACTCTTCTTCTGAAGGCTGGCGTTATCAGAGGTAAACCATTTCATCTCAGCACAGCAAGGCACGCTGAGTGTTAATGAACTATATATATTAATATCTATAATTTTCGTCAAAGGCACTGATCAATTCTTAAAACACCTTCTCCCTCTACCAGTATGGAGTATCGTCTAAGCTTAAATGATTCCAAGAGGCAAATTCCGTCCAAGAGTCTAATTTCATTTGGTACGCATCTTTATTGTTATTTTTCTTATTATTGTTTTTAGTTCTGAAGGAGATGGCGACGTAATTTCGGCCATTATTACTGTCCCAGTATTCTTTACCATCACAGGTAAACCGCACACAGAACTCCAGTTTATCCGTTATGTTTGCGTCGGGCAGTGGGACTTCGAACCCAAATCTGTCGTACAAATCATAAGCCACGGACGTGGTAGGGGACTGAATGTATGTAGCCACAGCGTCGTTACTTGTTAGCCAGCCGTTACTGGAGTACCGAATTAACACATCTTTGTGGAAAGATAAATTATGAACCTGAAAATGAACAGAAAACTTTAGGTAAATTAATATAAACCTGTGATCTATACAGATTTATGAGATATATGTACTCGTATACACAAACTTGCAAACCATTACATGCTAAATATCTATAACTAAGTTTTGACTGACTTTAAAATAAACAGGAAAATTCATTCGCTGTAAAAATTGTTTTCTCAAAATTTAACTATGGCTTCAATATTGAGAATTTTAAACAAGAGCGTTGCTGATTTAAGTTTCGTGTACTGTATTGTCTTGAAACTCACTTTTACTGTTCCACTGAGGATTCTTTTGGACTCCTCAATGATGACATTTTCTAGTGCGACGTTTTCCCGTTCAAGACGAAGTTTGAAGTTCATGTAATCGGAGGCGGGTTGTGAGAAAGTTAATTCCCATTCATTTGGAGGTTTCTCGGTCGGCAGGCCGCCAGTAACCTGCCAAAAAAAATAAATGTTTAATTTTTAAGTTCAAGTCAAAAAGCTTTCCCATTAAACATGTTTGAAGCGTCTGAAATTAAACAAACAGAACATACACTGGTTTTCGTTTTCACACGCGGCTGAAGGCACTGTCACATTACGCTGGTCTCTTACGTTACTGAGCCTAAATAATAAATCTACAACACCTCAGCGAAGAAACATCAACTTTACCAATTTAAAATGAAGATATTTGTAGCTGGGTAATACAGTCAACCAATACGCTTCAGGCGCCATTTAAATCAATACTCATATATACTGGACAACTTTATTTCAAAAGAAAATGATTGCACTAATGCATCAAGTGTCTTCTCTTAATGGAGAGAGAGATACAAGGCCAATTGCGTCTGTCTTCATTTATATTTTTGCGCACATTCAAGTTTTTCGCGAAGTGGCCAGACATTTGTGATGATACATACTTTTAGCAACAACAAAGAAATGATAAAAATAACAATTTACGAAAGTAATTTACTGCATGGGACTTCGGTATTGAACCAAGAATGGGCCAAACGGCTCGTTCCTATTGCCTTATTCTATTCATATTCTATTCTATCATCCTACTGAGACATAAAAACTACCCCAACTCCGCTACATACTAGATTAAGAAAAAAGCAGTTTTCCGCAGATGCCAGGTCGTTTTTTAACAGTGCCGCCTCTTGTAAAGAATATAAGAATATTGGCACACGCTTCTGCTACTTTTTCGACTACAGAACAGCCTTGTTCAGGCTAAATGTTGCTGGAAAATATGCTAAAATTAGAGAGAAAATATACGACGAGAGTAGGGACTCCAAAGAGCTTTAACGTTATTATTTTGAAAATTAATTTATTATTTACGATGTGCTTTGGTCTCAAGTAAATAGACATCCACTAGCAACGTAAATACGAGTAGCTTTTCTGCATGACTACGGTTCAAAATTTCCTCTAAAACAATATATTTCAATGAAAAATTGGAAACATTAAATAAAGTTGAGAGTTTGTTCCCAGAATGATAAGTGACTTTTGTTAATTATATTATCGAGTCCACATTTTCTTCACTGAAGCGCATCATTTAGTACAATTCAACGTGAGAAAAAGTTTGAAGAAAAGATGCGAAAAGAGGTTAGTAAAAAAAGAATGGCAGTCAGTGTCATTTTCTAAATTATAGGATATTGACTTGACAAAGAAAGAAGTTGACAACATAGAGGGGAATTGACTTGACATAGAAGAAAATTAACTTGACCAAAAAGGGAATTGAGTCGACAATGAAGGGGATAGACTTGACAAAGATATGGGTTCATCTAGTCGTAGGTAGGTGACAAAGAATGAAAATTTGTACATTATTAACTATTCACTTCTGTGCGAGTTGCACATTTTCGCTCTCCTCAATACATTTGAATGCTTAGTTAAAACTGCCACTTGAATTTGCTGAGAAATTGCATGAGTTTCTGTAATACGTTAAGGCTTTTCAATTCTCTGACACACTCGACACCAGAAGCAAACTAACGAAAACGAAAGCAAGAAGACAAACTTTCACCTTTTCAATAAATTCTGAGCTCCAAAATGGCGGACAGTCCGGTCTTTCGGTGATAAGTTTGATTTGTGCTAATTTATGTCCTAGAGTATCAGCGAACGCGACTTTCTTCTTCTCACGATTTGGTGAAGTAGCTGTGTCTTCTTCCTGCAAAAAATAAAAGAGAAACATAACATAAATTCATCTTAAAATGATACAAGATAAACATATTTTCTTCTCGCGTTCTAAACTAGAATCAATTCACATCAGAAAGTAGCGCTTATTTAGCGCTATTCACATCATTATTGGATTACAGCTTGTTAACATATTTGACAGCAGTAAGGTAGAATGGCACATTAAAGAGCCTTACATCTTCCACTCATACCTGTGGGTATTCATCTGGAGATCTCAAAATAGATTTGGCGGGGATGGTTAAAAGCAACGGCTTCGGGAGGTCCGTTTTCAATTTATTGAGTTTCTTCGGACGTCTCAAAGAACCTGTCCTTGCAAACGCTCTACACTGTTCAGGAGCGTTGAGGTCTGTGTAGCTGCCACTCAGGGGACTTGGGTAATAGGACGATGTGTTGTTTTGGTCCCCCCACAGTGTGCTGGGGCTGCCGCAGCGTGGATACTCTGAGAAAAACGAAGACCCAGAACCATGGAAGCCAGAACCCAGAACTGGAGATGACCCGAGCATCAGTTCTGCCCCGTAGTCGCTAGGCATCGTGCAAGCTGTCATCAGGACCTGTAGTCACGTACGAGACATTAGTTATGATGAACTGAATGATAATCTTAATGAACAGTAACACTATTCTATCATCAGGACCTGCAGTCACGTACGAGACATTAGTTATGATGAACTGAATGATAATCTTAATGAACAGTAACACTATTCTATCATCAGGACCTGCAGTCACGTACGAGACATGAGTTATGATGAACTGAATGATAATCTTAATGAACAGTAACACTATTCTATCATCAGGACCTGCAGTCACGTACGAGACATGAGTTATGATGAACTGAATGATAATCTTAATGAACAGTTACACTATTTAACAAGCTCAACGAAGGATAATTTGATCGAAATTCACAGTTCCTGAACAATCGATACGCAATTTATTGGGCTCAGAAATATGAAAAAGAATCTGGAAAATATTTGAGCACCATCAATTTTAGCATTTATTGCAACTTCACCAAGTGCGAAAAAGAAATAGTAAATAAAACTTTTATTCACTCCTGGAAACACTTCATAGGAAGCCAAGGTGTGATAGACCTTAATTAATTTAGTGTTGCATGCCAAATGCTTCTGTTCTTAGCTAAAGTTTTAATTTCTCTAATTCTGTAATTAGGCTTCACTTTTTCCAGGCAGAAAGTTCGTGAATATGAGACTGAGAAAGACGTGAGTCTAGTGTTCTGCAGTGGTAAAATGAAGATAGAATTTGCATTTGCCACTTCTCCATCTCTCTGCCACGTCCTCCAGCAGAGAGACACGAGGATAGTATACCAACCAACGGATGCCAGATTAAGGCCATCGGAATGTAACCGTCCATTTTAAAGTCACCAGGTCGAGGGAGGAATTAAAATACTCAAGTGTAAGACACAGAAGAGAGGAATTCGTCGTGTGAGAGTGCGGAAGGCTTCAATAAAATCACTGTTGGCCTTGCCAGCAGAATGCGTTAGCTAACAAATAGAAATTAATTTATTATTCATTAATCGTAGAGCGCATGTACTCGAGACGATGGTATTTGAGAGCTTTAAGCTTGAATAAATGTGAACATATACTTCAACAGCGAATTTTGCCTGGCGTTGCAATAAAATACAGTAAAATACATAGATATATTTGACTAGATTAGAATATGTGGGGTGAGATATTCTATTTACCAAACTCGAGCCAATGACAGAAAAATCATAAAAACTTCATGACTAACTTAGTTACATATTGGTTTGACAAATACGTTTAAAAAACAAAAAATCTGTGAATTTAGATTGAATTTCACATCACATCCTGTAATCGAAGCAATGTGTATCAGAGCTAACACAAGAGGCCTGTATTACGTCAAAGTACTGATGAAAAGTAACGTACTGCGGCTCAGAGAAGCGAAAGGAAGAAACAAATAATAAAACTCGAAAGAATATTAGACTGAATAATAGTAATTGATCTCCTCCTTATGAAAGATAATTTTAAAAATCTTGAACACGAACCACACGAGCCTTCCTCAGTGCCAGGGTTGGACGATAATTAACTGAAATCATTAGGGTTTTACGACTCGTCTCCACCTTTAACAATAACATTAAAAACATTGGCTGTCGTAATACACCGTAACAGATACTTCTTTTTCACTCCAGAAATGGCATTCACACAGCCAAAGTTTCCTTTAATTACAAATTCTCTGGATCAGGTAAAAGTATCAGTGCTCCAATACGACGAAAAGTTAAAGTTAAAAGCTCCATTATAAATAATTATGAGAAAGTGAATTATGCATTGCGCAGCGAGTATTTTTTGTATTTTTAACTTTCAATAATAATAGTGAAAGTGTAACTTTTACTAAGTGTCCATTTGATGTATGAATAAAATAAAGTACATTTTTCTTCCTTTTCCTCATCCGAACCAGCACGCAACAGTTAGTGAAACTTGCATGTCTAACTCCCTGGATTTTCTTACGCCTTTCGGACTAAAATTTCTTCGATATACCTTCACTCTCCGAAGCAACTCCTCTCAGAGCCCAAGCATCTATTTATTTACTCATGTGATATTTATTCAAAATTTGACGCTTGTTAGACACAGTAACATCCTGATTTAGAGATTAATAATGACTATGAGAGGAACTTCCTGACTTCGCAGAAATAGATGGATTGATGACAATTATGACTTGATATTTACACGCAAAGCCTCTATAAAGTTGAGTAGCAATTGTTCTTTTGTTTGATCTCTTGGAGTTGCACGATTAGATGTCCCATAAAGAACAGGCTCATGTGATGCAAAATACTCAAAGTTTTACAGTTAAAAGTCAGGCACGAGCATAGGTCAGCCAGGAATCTGTACACAAACAAATGCTTACTAAACAGATCATTCGAAATAAAATAATAACTACCTTGTGACTGAGACACTGGCAAGCTTCAGTTAATTTTTGCAATTTTCACTGAGAATTTTCATCGTACAGCGACTCATTTTATTCAACTTGATCACAATATAATCACATATATTTTTTAGGGAGTTGAATTGTATGATGAATCAGTGTAATGTTTTGTGAAATTAAAGGATTTCTAGATGTTTTTAAAGAGTTTTAGGGTTCATAATATTCTACTCAACCTTACTAAAACAAACAAGTGTTCTTGCAAATAATAATTTGAAAACGTCAAAAGTAATTGAATGCAAATTACAGTGAAAATATTAGTGACAGCCAGGCATAACCATCATGCAAATTTAACAATTGAATTGTGCTTTCACTGATTATTTTAAAAGATACCAAGTATATAGCAATGACTGCAAAAACTATACAACACCATCAAATGAGTTTTAATATCTAACGACTTGGGCAATGATACACCATTAAACAAGTCTCCTAGTCTCAGTTAGCGGCCGCAAAAAAATTTCCCGGCAAAACTCCGCAATGAAGACTTCAAGTCTTTATGTCTGCCTCACGACAGTCTGAGAGCCACTGGACCTGCGAGGCTGACCAGCCTCAGTTCTGCCTCCACTAACTGGATGCCTCGCAGCAAAAGATCAAGGATCTGAAGTAATTCACTGGTTCTCAACAACAACAAGAGGCGCCAGAGGCACGGACGCCGATTGCTTCCATGGCGCGAGTGAGGAGAATTTTAAGCGTTTTGAAAAGTACAGGGTACGGCAACATAACTTTCTTTTTTTTGAAAGGAATTTCTTGTGAAAAAAGGAAGTTTTGTTGCCGTACCCTGTGTTTGTGACACTGGAATACTCTCAGGGATGCTGTAGAAATAATATGTCGTTCTTTAAATGGAGACCGAGGCCGTTTAGTTTCGTGGAAATGGATTAATATTTTAAGAATTTCTCTCTCGCGTCCAGGTGCATCGAAGAGTATGATTATTTTCTATTTGGATAAGAAGCCTTGAGGAACATAGTGGGAAATAATCTAAAAGTAGATGATTAAGTATTATTTCGGTTGACCTACTGCTGTCCACTATCAAGTCAAGTAGAAGCCAGTGAATAAGTTTTCCATTTATGTAAACCTGATAAAAGAGAGGGAAGATTCCAAAAGGTGTCTCACCAACGCAAACCTCAGTGAAGAATTTACTACGTTTAAAGATACTTTATTCAAGTTTTATTCTTAGAAGGGTATGGAAAGATGGCAGGGATCGGTTAGTATTACTAAACTTAATGGACCTTTATTTATTTATTTATTAATCTTTAGCCGTTGACAAATAGAAAGTTATGAATGATATGGTCCCCTGCTTTAACTATGTGCAGAAATGAATTTTCTTTTAAGAAATACAGGGTAAACATGGATAACAACGACTGAAAACTGAGTAGAGGCGACGGCAGAGAGTGTGTGCCAATCTGGAAGCCTCAGATTCCAAAGCTACCTGAGCCCACTTCCACTTTCTCTCAGAAAAACCTACACACCGTCAACATATTTGAAGGCACGGACGAATAACAAAGTGCATTAATTGCCAATAATTTTATGCTAGCATTCGGTGAGCTGGCGTACCATAATTTCAGTGAATGTTAGCACTCCTAAAGAATGGCAGCATGAACAAAAATATTTCATCGTCTGAAGAAGAAATAATTTCTTCCTTTGAAAAACATCTCTCTCCATGACTCATCGATGTTTAGTTTTCGGGATCTGAGTCCAAACACGACCTCAAAAATGACATGAATGTTATTCAATATACATTATAAAATAATTTTTAACGAAACATTCACGAGATACATCATATACATGGTGATAATGGGGGAACACTTTGAAACTGTCTGAGCACGTTCACAAAATTCTTGATTTAGTTTGAGGGATGAAACTTGCCTTAGAACAGCTGCTCGGTTTTGCGTGCCAAATATTCAGAGGGAAAAACCCTTGCCAGAGGTCATTTTTTTCTCTCCCAAATACCAGCTGAAATTACAAATTTTCTTGTCCTCCTAAAATGTTTTCTGTAGAAATTCGATAAGCAGGGATTTACCGCTAAAATTAACGAGTTAATCCGCTAGTGAGCAAGTGAATAAGGTTCACCCTGAAGTGATGCTTTCAGGAGCACTGGAATAGTGACACTTGCGGTATGAGTGTGAGTCATAATCGAATTCAATAACAGTTCAGTCGGTACATACATTATAAGCATTCAATAAAAGTAATTCATTAAACATGTGATATACGGTCACGAATAATACTAAAAAAATACCAAAGCATCTGTAAGGGACTTACTGTTGTAGAAGACTTTTATAAGAGACCACAAGTATTCCAAATCCAAAGTGAGGTCATGTATGGCACACGAATAAGAATCTTTGCTCAAGATGACATTTGTTTTCTAGTCCCACCTCATGGCACTGCAGCGTCAAGTGAACTGACTCTCTTATGCTCAGAGCAGCAGCTCCCGGCGTGATGCGAGACGACCATCTTGTGTATCACCACCACAGCCTGGCGACAGCCCGCTACATATGTTGCTCTGATGTACACGGCCTCTTCATACTGTAATAAACCCCATATACTTCCTAGACGGTAAATGCATCAAACACGTGATTGTCGCTTGTTATGGACATATACAATTTATTCAAGAGGGGAAAGATTTAGGCATGAGATCTCTATGGTTCAGTTTTTTGCCATGGGACGAATTGCGAGTGCGTATACTAACCCAGCAGTTGTGCTCCATCGCCACGATCTGTGCACGTGATGAAGATACGAAAGCGCTTGCGTAAGAAGATAGCAGTAGAAGGCATCAGCTGATCTTTATTTGGCTTCAATCCCAAACAAGCATAAGAATGAATATGATAGCTATTTCCATAAATGATACTAAAAATATTTTCTTCAAAATACTTATAACACTTTTTTGTAAATCAGAGACCGAGAATTTTGAGCGCGTCCGTCGAGTATTAATTTTGAAGGGACACTTAATGTTTTGCTTGAAGCCATTTTACTATAATACTGCAGCCCTAAAATTACAGAGTGATCACTTAAATGCTGCATATAACATCAAGTTTTCTTCAGGTTTCATAAAATTTGAACTGTTTTCATTGTTCATGCATAATTAGAATAGGAGCATGTTCCCCAAAGCTTGTTTTTGTAGTATAAGAAATTTTGTACTTTCATCGACGTTTAGAGATTGTCCAGCGTTATATTGTCCAGCGAATATTTTTCTGGGTCTCTTGACATTGTCCTTATACATCGATGTTGCTTCGATACTATTAATTATTCAAGATAGTCCTCAGTCAAGTAGTATTTAGAAACATATTCCTACTTATGAACTTAAGTGAGGTATCATCTGAATTTTCCAGCATTGAAAAGAGCTTCACTTACACTCCTTTAATCCAATAACACACCATTTTAATATCATCACAATTGTATACAATACCAGCTTCTCTACTCCAGCTAAGGACGTTCAAAAGTTCCCTGGAAGCATTTTTTTTGTATCTTCGATGGTATTACAGTTTTAATAACATGATTCGGTTCAGAAAATGCTAGCCTTTAAATTCTCCTGCTTGGACGCAAGTAACCCAATGCTCTAACTACGTCTCACTGGTGCTGAGTGTTCATATTATTCTCAGTTGGCAGTGCAAAAAAGCACCAAACTAGTACGTACAGCAGTCGCTTACGTACGCTACATGGCCGTGGTTCACAGGTGAGACGCCGCTCACCAGGTAAGGCAAAAATTCTTGAAACACTTGTCCCACATTTCCCATAACCGATTAAAGACATATTCATGTCTGAAATCGTTTATTTTAATTATAACTATGAGGAAGAACTCATTTTAAATCTCATTCACAAGAAAAATACCTCTGGTGTTGAGAAATACTTGTAGAAATAATAAACGCAGGTGAAAATAAAATCTGTAGATTTCCAGAAGTGTCTGTACGTTTCATGGTCTCAAGAGCTTCTCGACCGAAAGTTGTGTTCGTAGCACCTCTCATATCTGGCGCCATCCTCGGTGACGCTTTAAGTCGATCACGCGGGTTCCACGTTTTGACTGCCCCATGCATTCGGTGGAAGCATGTTGGTGCTCCTGCACACGTTTCTATGAAGAGAGCACAACCAAAACAAACACTACTACTGCTCGGACCACAACAAAAACATGGGGCAAGGTTACAAATCCTCCTGCAGGCATTTTATTTAAACTGGCAGCATTGTTTAACCAAGACCAGGTGGCATACTCATTGACGTGAAATATGGTTGGGGTTTTCGGGAAAATTCAAATAGGTGACGTTGTAATTGTTATGTTTATCTTCTTTTGTAATACGTGACCTATTTTGGCATTTCACGATCGGCAGAATAGAAAGATATTATTATTAGTAATGAATAAAAGATTTTTAAAATCTTTACTCTAGATATTTTTATTTTTGTAAATCATTCGAAAAGAAAAACACACATTATTCAAGTTATGATGAAGTACTTGTGATCATCACTTTTTACATATGACTGAGCAGCCTGTGGAGCAAAAATTACCTAGAGTATTGGGGATGGAAAATCCAGATTAGACTTGAATGAATAAAACAAACACCAAACGCAGGAAACCCGCATCGCCAACCTCCCCAGCTTTGTAAAAAAAGTTGTTTACACTTCATATTTGCTACAACAATCCTCTGAGTCGCTGCCGTAGGATTAACATTCAGTCCATGGCCTCATCTTTACTCAGCTTTATTATTTCCGCGCCGCAAGCACCAGATCAAACAGGGTACACAAACGAGGGTGAGTTGCGATGCATCACGTGTCCAACTCGTGCTTTGGCCACATAGCGTTGGCACTCTTATAGGCCAAATGCCTTCTCTGACTCTTGATAACTATAGCCGACCAGCTGAATGTTTCTGTGCGGGGCCTGCTCGACAACAACGCAGGTTCTTTTCACGCCGTACGCACGTATACATGCAAAGTGCGTGTGCAGTGTGCTCTTTTCAGAGTCCCGTAATGTAGCTGAAAAATAGACACATGTGGGCCGATGTGTACGAGAGAAATTGATAGTTAATGAGAATATCGTTGATATTAAAATGTTTGCAGTCTCCGTTAAGGGACGTTTAACTGCATTATCCCTCAACAATGCCTCCGGAATGAATGACTGAGCAGCATTACAGTGTTTTTTGCAAATATTTCACACGTGCTCGTGTGTGCGCCCTCAAAACGCTTACCTCAAAGTCTGTTTTGTTCCCTGCATCCATGACGTTTCTTGCCGGCCACTATGTACGCTAAGTTGTTCTTATCTTTTACCATTACAACATTTCTCAACGTCTGCAATTGCTTAATTAATGAGTTTCACGCAATAACAAAATAAAAAGGAACGTTTTACGCTGAATTCTTTATCAATGAAGCAACAGAAAAATAGTTGGAAGCAGGATAGTTTAGGGAGTCAGTGTAGTTAATAAGTTTCACACCGATTTTCCTCATAAATGAAAAAACATATGAATGAAATTATTTTCTTCATTACAACGTACCCAATGACCTTGTCTAACTGGAAGAACTCGAAAGCTTTTCCACTACTTCTTTTCCCTAACATGAGTGTTCTGTCGTTGGAACACGAGCGAATAATGAATTTTATTTACTGATATTATTTGAAGAAAAATAATGATCGTGGGCTCCTTAAATCGATGCTCCAAATGCAGATTTTCTAGTGTCCCTCATTTGAAATGCAGGAAGTGCAGCTCTCAGCGCAAGAGGGAAGTATAGAGGGAAGTTATGACTAGAATAACGCACTCTCTAAGTCTGTACGCAGACACCAATAATAATCTGGTCTTATTTTACGTGCTAAAGTCGGGTTACATGACAACGAGTATACTTTCATTTTTTGTGTTTGTCTTCCTTTGTGCCTTCTGAGCTGCAGCTGCTGGGACTCACAAAATCAACTATACAACTAAACAACGTAGCAGCTACAAGTCTTTTACGATGGTCTCTCGCAAGCGTTGCAGAAGTTGCGTCAGATTCTCCGGTGGACTCGGAAGTTTTGATTGCAATTATTCTTCTAAGCTCTGGATGTCGCTGTGCTGAGCTAACTACAACTTTTTTCTTAACGTAAAGTTGATTAATTGAACATTCAGTACTGAATGCAAGCGTAAAGGCAGTTCAAGGTCGAAGACGAAAATATATCCGTCCAGCGTTACTTAATTGCAGTTATGCGCAGTCATGAACTTAAATCTCACAGAAAAATTAAAATTCATGTCCAGATTAATGAAATTTAAAAAAGTTATGTTCGCAGGCCAATTGCTGAAAAATAGAGATGCATGAAGTAACATGTTTATTTTGCGCAGAGTACTCTGGCGTATTCCCCCTTAATTTGAAAAAAATCCTGTTCCATGAAGGTAGTTTTACTTGTTATGTGAGAGCATGTTATTTACTTTGTTAAATAAGAGTATTTTTGTAATTTTTTATAGAAATGTATAATATTTCTTCTACCTGTTATATCAGAGCATCTCTTTTCTGACTTTAGAGTTTTTCATTCGCTTACGAAACAACGTATCCACCAACGCACCTGGCAGGATGCCTGCAGCAGGTAACTGCTGGCTCTAAAGGGGAGTCAAACTAGCTTTTTTGATCAGAAACTCCAGTCTGCGCACTGGCATCTTGAACTGATCAGCCTTTGATTAGAAAGCCGTTATGGCTTTCAACTTCCAATCCATGAAAAGTCAAAAAAATTGAAAGCAAGAACAATGTACACTAGCAGTCGTCTATACTGAACGAGAATGTGTGTTATGTGCCGCCAGTAGTTCAATGAGCTTTCTAGCGCATCCAGCTTCACTGTATAATTTTTTATTGGGAATAATTTGGTTTGTTCTATTGGTATTTTACGCATTGAAGGGTGAATACAGCTCTTTCATTTTAGAAAGAATGTTTATAGTGTTGTAATACAAGAACTTACTGAGGTGTATACTAAGGCCCAAAATTTAAGTATCACACTAACAAAATAGATACAGAAACGAATATTATCCAGCTAAAGCTCGACTTGTACGCAGGTGCTTCTTGACTAAAACTGACTATCTAATTTGAACCATTATTCGCAAGATTACTAGTTTAAAATACATTTGAGTTACATTGTTACATACTTGAAGTGTTCTAGATGTCATGGGAATGCATTCTTACGTATGAGATCTGAAGCGTTGACCCTCAGTTTGCGTATGCTTCCGCTACGGAGAAAACCAGTCATCCCTGGTTTATTTTCATAGTTTTAATAAGGACCGGTTTCAAAACCTGTTTAAATGGAAGTGCAACCTCAGTTGACGCTGTTGCAAGTAATTACATTAGCCACTCTAGTTTCTTCCCTTCACAAAAAAATGTATTTATTTGTTATTTTTCAATGTTCTCGAGTTGAAAACCTTCTTTTCCAGAATAAGAACGAAAAATATAACTTCGAACCCTTGAAGTTAAGTTTGTTCTGAAATAATAATAAATTATATTCTGTGTTTACTTTTTTCGTTTTCCTACAAGACTATAATGAGCTGTGGGGTGCAGGGTCAGAAGTCTAGTGTTTCAGATGCTAGTTTTCAAAGGAACATGAAAATTGGAGGCGAGAATGAAACCTGTTTAGGATTTGGCAATTAGAAAAAAATGATTGTACAGAGCACGTTGGCCAGTGCGTATCCCCTTTACCATGGTTCGCTATCCTACACAAGCAAATGGCACTCACTTTAAAATTAATCAGGGCAGGTGGTCAAGTTCATTTGATTTTTTTAAGGCCAGTTCAGAGACGCGAACAAATGCTCGTTTATCACACTCCTTCATCAAAGCTTAATGAATAAAAACCATGATGCTCAAATCTTGACACCAAAAAAGTAAACACGTCGAATTAAGGTGAAAGCTCGTAAAATAAATGCTTCTATTATTGAAAAATAGAAGATCACTTTAAAGCGATCGATTTAAAGCAGTGTATGAGAGACATACTCTGCACGAATTTGTCCAGCACCTACTCAAGAGATACATACGTACGTGGTGGCGCTAGTTGAGTGATAAGCCGACACTTATAGATTCTATTTGTCTGCAGTTACTCTGTGAAGTGTTCCGCTGTAGTGATAGACCCTAAAAAGTGGTATTTGAAACTTCCCTTTAACGGTTGAACTACACTTTAATAGTATTTCATCTTTTCGCCTTTCGGCGTATGCTCCTTAAGATGAAGAAAATAAAAAATGAACAATAAAATAACTTGATAGTTGTTCACACTTCAGTAAAAGTTCTCCAACAATACCAGCCAAATGGTTTAAAATTTGGCAAAGAAAGCTTTACGTCGCGTGCATCGCAATTCAGCTGAGTAATAAACGAACACATGCACTCAATGTTGAATGTATTCAAAATTTGGGGTCTGACGATCACAGTAAAATCAATAACAGGGAGACTGAGCTTATAGTCAAAGCAACTGTCCATAAAATTTAACTAAGAATACAACCAAAAGAGCCTCGATCACTTGGCTTTTAGTTTTATTTTGTAACCATGATGTTCGATTCTATACGAAAGTCGTTCCAAATTAGTTTTCATTTGCGTTCTACTAAGCACCATAATTTTTCATTCTAAATATCACACGTGTTTCGAGCAAATTGAGACAATCTTCCGAACATTGTATTGGAGCCAGAACTGGCTGAAGCCACTTCGAGTTCTAAGAAAAGCGACCTCTCTTGGATGGCACCAAACAGGTTTGTGGAGCGACGGTGTCAGCCAGGCGGCGACCTGTGTTGCTAACCTGAACAATTTTGGCCGTACAAGGAACGAACTCAGTCGCCCGCCGAGAAGCCGCCGACTCCAAACCTGAGTTTTAATTGTCAGTGAGTATGTGTGGCCATTTCGAAAACATCTGTTCAAGTTAGCGTGCTTTCTGTGGCAGATAAGTAAAAGTTTCCTTGATGTTAACTATGCATGATGATGTCAAGAACGACAACAGCTATGTTAGTATAGCTACCGAAGTAGTAAGTATAAAAAACGAATTATTTTTATATCGATGAGGTTAATACTAATGCTACGACCCCCATACATGAATAACTATAAATTTATAACAATAAAAGTACTACACATTATAATGATCATGAAGTAAATTTTCTCATCTTGTCTTCCGCGGCGACGGAAGGCGCGTGCGATTGCCTCAAGTATGACAAGAACTATAAGTGAGGTGGATGGCTTGCGAGGAAGCCAGACTTCGCTGCCGAATGCGTACAGTCCTTAAAAGTAAGTCCATGGCTGCTGAAAAAAATTACATCGCCCGAATTCTTTTGAGCGGCGCTTGAATAAAACGTTGCCGTGCGCTGAACGAGGATATCTATACTCTTCATGCTAAGATTTCTCGCAATGGGGCATCTTATCAATATTTTTTCCAAATACTACACGAGCGTCGTGATAGTTGGATGATGTTAACTTCAGAAAAAGGAAATCGTTTTATATAAATCCCATCCCTTGTTTGATAGAGGGTTTTACTGCTGATGTTGAGAGGCATAAAACATGAACCTCTGTAATATACTTCACTGAACATACTACGCACTATAATTATTGTAAGATCATAGATGCTGCCTCTGATACATTGACATGTTCTCTGATTAAATAAGCTACACAACTGCTGTAAAGTGCAACATGTCTCAAATTGAAAACTTGGTGACATTCAACATTCGTAATCACTTAGGCAGCTCAGAGCAAAGAATCTGAGATGCTTGTCAAACCTCATCTGAGGAGCTGCTGAACGCAGTGTGTCAGAACTGGTCATCTAGGGCAGCTAAAATCAAGTCTTCTTCGAAAGATCCATGACGTAAAGTGTCCTAATTTCGTCACACTAATTTGTATTCATTATTTTCCTTGAACTGTAGAAAGTTCGAGTCCTTCATTGGATAACGAACACCCACGTACAGGTGTGATGCCTGTGAATGTTCTCCCTAGACACCCGGTACACTCATACTGGGAGTCGATGCTAATTATTCTAGTATCTTTAACTAAGATATTAAATTTTCATCTCTTCTGTAAAAAATTTCTTCGTGTTTACTCACAGGGGTCGTAACACCATGTATGGATGAATTTTTTGTTTTATTCAACGTTTTCCAGTCACATTCTACATATAAGTACACACGCGATCTAGTTCTATTCCTCGTTTACTTGGTTTCTTTCTAATTGCTTGAATTATACATGAGTGAGATAACATTAACGTTTCATATTATCTTAAAAAAAGTGCAAAATAAAAATAGAAACAGTACAGGGATGCTTCCTGATTAACATTTTCCATGGTAGGCAGTTACTGGTCATGTTCATAAATTTTATTGTGACCATTTTCTAGAGAGACTGAGACTTCGATGCATATGAAAATCTTAAATGTCAGTGCGTTTAGCTATAAAATGATTGACTTGAATCAGACATCAGTACTGTCCGACAGAAAGCAAATGTCAGTATTCAGATTAACTCATGACTTTTTAGAGTTTTGCCTTTCCAAGAGACGAGGAGGCCATGCAAACGGTAACAGGGGATCTGTGCTGCATGCTGAGGCTGCTGTACCTGTTCCTGAGATGGACTGTTTAACTCTTCCCGGTGTCCTTCAAAAGAAAAGGGCATCATGGCTGAAAGATAAGACCTGATCAGTATGTCCTGCTTGATTATACGAAGTCTTTGTAAAATGCGTTTGGTAAACAACGTTCTTTAAAGGGACGGTGAGCGGAACGACGAGAAGAAGCGTAACTTTTTCGTCCAAAACAGTGAAGTTGAAATCCTGAATCTGATCAAAGGAGGACGTGCACCGTTTGCTTCTTGCTCCTTGAGCAGTTGAGGCCATACATACAAAATGATTTTACTTTAACGGGGCTTGGGCTGTTTATGTTGATACACAATCTCAACACTATCGACTGGAGATTTCTTCAATTGTTTCGATACTTTGTATTAGAAGAACGTGCTCGCTCGAAGTCACTGGGAGTCAGAATACTCAATTTTACGTTCAGTTGTGTTGACATCAGGAAAAGTTCAAGTAGAGAGGCCCTTACTTGCCCCTGGCTGGTGTCAAGGGCGTAGATCTGCGCCATTCTACGTGCGGTTTTGCCTTCCAGACCAGTGGTAGGTGCACGGATTACCCAATTCTATGCCAAAATATTGAGAACAATGCGTGCCATTATTATCATACTAAACACTTGTGTACTTGCTGCTTCGAGTACAACATTTACACGCTAGCATAACACAGTATTGACATACTGTATCTAAAATTTTTAACATTTTTTTCAGCACACGGCTAGTAAAATTATCAGAATTATTTGTAATGCGAAGTAAAAACAATACGCTGAAGGGCCACTAATATATGGATTGAAATGTATTGTTTCCTAGGCAACAACGAGTAGGAATTTTCCGTCATATCGTCGCTTTTCAAAGAGAAAAATAAATATTACTAACCTCGTATGAAATCATCAGATTTAATTGCAAGATTAAGTTGGAAACTAAGAACACTTTTAATCCCCTCTGGTTTATCAGATTGATAATACTATTCGCTTATCATGCCGCAGTCACGACATCACCGGCAAAACTCTGTCAATTAGATTCAAACCTAAATCTTTACGTTTTGATATTTCATTGATGACCAGCCAGCAGTTCAGGAATGTAAGGGGACGCTTAATTTTTGTTAGCAGGGGGAAATAGGCGAACAGACTGAAATATGTCATACTCAGTCCAACTCCAGGATCGGATTGATTCAATGTCAGTTCGTGTACGCAAAATTTCGTGCATTGTTTCAAAATCGTTGAGTTATCGGCAAGTCATCGAAAAAGTTAGACTGGGGATAATTCGCCAAGTTCAATTTTAGAGTAAAACATTTTCAAGCACACATTAGTCATGTAGATAATTTTCTGGAGGACAGAAACTGGATGCTACATTAGGAACTGCCACTTACCTCCTGCATATAGAAGCTGCGTCCGCTAAAATGGAAGCTGAAGGGCGAACTGTAGACTGAGTGTCCATGCTTGCATTGCTTGCATTGCAAAGAATGTAGGAAAAAGGCCGAGTGTAACTTTATTACGTTGATTTGATTCTAAAGTCAAAACCTCAACACACAGAAGTGGTTAGTTAAACTTAGTTGTAAAGCTGACATCATGTAATGCATCATTGATAAGTTCGACAAATTACTTAATTTTATATGAAGAAATTCTAGGACCACTAGGAAGTCTTGCTGTGTAGTTTCTTTTAAAGATTTCAAATGATTCTGTATGTATTATGCACAACTACTGCTGTTGCAATAGGTTATATGATGTTAGGAATTGAAAAATAGTATTTTAAATTTCAGGGCCCAGTTAAATTCCTTTAATTCTTCTTATCAGAAACCAGCGTTTTCATAAAAAATCATATGTCTCTATACATTATCGAGCGATTTTAATTTTCGATATTAAAGGTTTTGCGTTGTGCTACAGATACAACTTTTTCTGAAGAAGGTAAGAACTTATTTTTTTGTAGCATAAAGAAGGCCGTCCCATTGAATATGATGAAAGTTAATTAACATACTATTTTAGATTCACACTCATTGAATCAACTCACGTCTTATTGAAATTACAATTCTAATAAGTGCAAGCTGTTTAATTGATCTAATATGTATTTAAACTCTGAGTGATTGTGCTAAGTTGAATCAATTTCAGTATCAGTTCGATGGGCAATCAAAACTGTGGATGAATCAATTTTTGTCTCATAATTTGTTTGCGAGTTTTAATAAAGTCATCCATCATCGCACAACATTTTTACAAGCGAAAACCCTATCATTTTCCACTGGCCGTTCTTTTTCCAAAGTTATTTTCACCAAAATTGATACTCCACTTCTTAAAACTTTTTTTCATGAAACGGGTTAGCCAGAAAACAAGTTTTTCACTTTTCAAAATGCGACGCAATCACGTAGGCGTGTTTATAAGACTGCTTTGACCAGAGTGCTTGTGTTTGCTAGGGAATCAAGTCACTGAAGCGTGCGGCTGAGAGCAGACTGCTAGACAGAGCTACAGCACGACCTCACCATACGAGAAACATGGCAGAATTTGAAAGAAACTGCAAGCTAGGGTCACCTTCATAGTGGTCTGACTAGGGACTTTGAAAAATATTTTGGTGCGTCCGTGCGACATAATTTAAATAAATAGCATAGTCTTATAACTAGTTTTCAAATGTGATTCAGGCAATCTTATGTATTACCTTCATCTTAAAGGTATACTACTTTTGAGATAAATCAATGCGTTCTGAGAATAGAATTGGAATATGGAAGGTTGAGTTATTAAAGGAATTAATAGAAGGGCGAGAGAAGGCTTGACTGAACTGAATGACTTCTTGTCATGGATAAGGAATTTTTGAATACTTATTGATTTTAACCTTACCAATAAGTTCCGCTCCAGCATATATAACCACTAGTTTGTTAAAAAACTACAAAAATATAGAAAAATGCAACGCATATTTTCAATTTATACTTAGGAATACAATACATAAATCCAGTAATTAGATTGAAATTTAATAAGCATAACCATTTTTGTTATCGTGATCACCAATTCTAGGTACATTATCATTACTAATCCCATAAGGACAGCTGGCAAGTCTTTTATTATTTTATCATTCATTCTTTTTCGCCCTCTTTAAATTTCTTATTTGATTCAGTTAAAAATTTCAAGTATCAGTACGTTTTTTTCAGAACTAAGCCTGCCAATGCTGAAATAAAATCTTTCTTCACTTATTCATCCTCTTTGATCTTCCACCCATGCCCAGCAGCTGAGATTCTGTCGTAGTTCTGAGCACGAGACGCCTTTTAAAAATGCTGAGTAAATTCAAGAGTTGCACACTCGATGAGAGTCTACTGTTTAATTTGAGGTGGAATAACTCAGAACTTACGCCTGGCAGCACAATCTAGGGCACTCTCAGATTAAATGTTTAACAAATAAGCTTACGAGACAAGAATCATTTTCAACCGGCATCATGTAAACAAGGTGAACGTCACTCTACAAAGTCTACGTATTCTAGTATTGGGGTTACTGATGACCGAAGTCTTTCAGTTCTCAGTCTCCTATGGCTATGGGTACCCAGACTCTTTCTTCGATGCTTTTCATGACCAGAAAAAGGCATCGATGATGGACAGGACATGTAGGTTTGACCAGAAATGGCATGAAGACAGAAATTTCCGATTTTTTCAATATTGATACACATGCCATACGTTTGATATATTTTTTGTTGGGATTTTATTGTACTGAGCTTGAAGTCGTATGATACGATGATCCATTATTTTTTTCAATAAAAAATTATCAATACTAAATACTAATTAATACGGAAATCTCAGATTCAATAGTTTTAGTATTAAATAATATTGATAATTCTAATCATAGAAGTAAGAAAAAAATACGCTGCTATTCGACCTTGTGTTCACCAAGTAAACTCAATAATGAAAAAATTCCCACTGAAATAATCACTCAGAAATAGCGTTGTCCAAAGTACAGAATCGACTCAAACAGCCGTGACCTCCTTACTCCTCAATACTTGACGTGAAGGTATGCATCTTGTGACCATCACATGAGTACAAATTCATAGCAAGAAACCACGAGCCGCCATTGATTGACGCATGACACGATGGTTATACCTTGTAGGTTGTGCTCATGTCTTCATGTGCTGGTGACTGTCAAACTACTGCTGCAAGACATGCGATAGAAATCAACTTAACATGCTATGTAAACAACCTTCACGAGGCTTGGGGTGCATCTATTTCCGTTCCGTTGCGTGCGTTGCTGAGCCAAGATTGTAACTCACGCGCAGTAATTTCAATTTTCCGCCCGTCTGTTAAAGTGAAACATTCAAGACACTTTATTCTTAGTGTGTTTTAGCTTCATATTAGCATCTTGAACCCAGTTTCAAAAGGATAAACCATTGATAGAATATTATCCTTGTCTCTGGTCTGGTCCGTATCAAATTAAAGTGCAGGATGTGCGGAACGCCAGGTTTACTGAGTATTTCTTTCGGTGCAACACGTGCCTAAAACCGTGGCAGAATCTAAGTCGTTGGGTATGGATGAAAGTTTAGGAAATTGTTATGAGAGAAGAAAGGTTGTATTTGAGGGTTAACATGCTGATTCTGACAAACGTACCGATCATGAAAAACGTGACCTGTATAAATTGAGGAATTTTGAAGAGAGAGAGAGAGAGAAAGAGAAAAAGGATAAAACTAGATGAATCGCTAGCAGAAGTTGTGACATTAGTAATGATAATATAGAATAAATGAGCATGATCGTAAAAATGACCATATTCATAACAACACCAGTTGGCAATTACTGGATTGATGTATCACGTTATAATAAATGATTTTACAGACCTTCTGAAAAAGAGTAACTAAAAAATCGCCACTGCGTTTGCGTTGGGTAGGAGGCCTAAACAAGACTTCTTCAGCGTTAAGGTTTGTGTTACTGTTAGCTTTTCTTGGTACACTAGAGACCTAATACTTGTATTAAGTTTTAATGATGTATCATTATATTGCATAATATTTAGTAACGTGTAAGCCGAATACTGAATATCGACATCATAATCAAAGGTTCCAGGATGAGTTGTTTAGAGTAGTGTACCCAGTAGATGTTTGCATTTATAGAAACTATCACAACATTGAAAGTTCTTTACAGATCAATGTATTGCTGTTGTCCTGATGCGTCTATTGCTACAAACAACCAGATCATGTCTACAGTAGTAAGAACTTCAGCTCAGTGAGGTTTCGAGTAGATAATTCATGACTGAATTTTCAGTCTCCACAGCATAGATAAGATAATACAACAATAAAAAACTTAAAGGGTGTTAGTTCTAAGTATAGTTTCTAGCACCTTTAGACAGATGTTAATGAGGACTTCAATTGTTATCTTAAAGGAGACGAACATAAACAGTTCCACTGAATTGCAATTTGGCTTCAATTAACTTATAAACGGGCAACGTATTTTTTTTGAGACGCATTTTAATACAGGGTGCCGCCATATAACTTTCTTTTTTCCAAAGTCAAACGCTTTGAAAAAGGAAGTTACGTTGCAGCACCCCGTATAACTTGATTAAAAGTTATTGCCAAGGAACAGAAATACAGTTTTATCTTAGGCTGAATATTGATTTCTCAATGGAATGGGCATGCATGTATTTTAGGAATTGCATTGCAAATACCAAGAGCACCGGTGTATCATAAAAGACGTGATTTTTTTCGTTATCAGTCTTCATCCCCTTTAATATGGAAACTCGGGGAGGCTGCGTAGACCGGTAAATGAAAGAAAGAACTTAATTAAAAACGTATTTTTTCACGTGTGTTTTTATTAGTATGTAACATCCTTTCACCTGAAAAATATCTCAAATCATTTGTATTTACAAACTTTAAATGTGTTAAGGGATGCACTTCGCGTTTTGGCTGTTCATTGGCCTTACTGCAATGAGCTTCACTTCGAAGTGAATGAAAGAGTGCCAAGATTATTTCACGTTAGCAATGGTATTGAGTTCCTTGTTGAAGGAATTGGACTCGAGAATTCGCTCATTTTTTCCTAAGGTTGCAACCATGTAATGCAGGAAACATTGTAACTGAACGATGCACGGACAAGTCTGTAATCGTGCTGTTTAGGACGAAACTGTAGTATTTGCGATACACTTTACGGTCCTTCCTTCTACACGATGAACGTCAACAACAAACCAGCGCAAAGTAAAACATGCGCTAAGTACAATATGTTGTAACTATTCGCTTAAAAACATGGTTGTATGAGAGCTAAGATGATTCTTTAAGCTTCATTTGTCAGGTAACGAGCGATCGTGGTAACAAGATATGTCAGCATAGCCGTACGATAAGAAAAATTTCTACACTAAATTTTGATCTCATCCCTATTTGGAGTAACAATATGCGTATCTGAAGGGAAAATTCTTGTCCCCAGATAATTATATTAGTTTAGAAGGCCAAGTTTAATAGTCAGTCTTTTACATAAAGTCCCCTTCTTGATGAAAATCACAGGAGACCGTAAGGCATAATTATAATTCTGTCTGCCTCGCCCTGCCAGTGTACCCTATCATGTCAATTCGAATCATTTAAAAGAAAGAATTTAAAGGAACGACGTGAGTGCCAAACGAGCGAAAGAAAACTCGCTGTTGCCGCTAGAGGTTTGGTGAAAATGCCATAATCTCCACAACGCCGCCTGCCAACTTCTCACTGAAATAACCTTCTAGCTGCTGCCTCTGCTGCAGAGCCCGTGTCCTTCTCTGAAAACAAGAAGGACGGTGCAAAACCTGCATATGGGCTTGTCTTTTCTATATTAACTAATCACATTATTCTGTGGACCTGGCAGTACAACTAGACATTTTTATTTAGTCAAAGTCACTTACCGATTTTCTTTACATAATTACGCATGTAACTAATAATTTACTCCGCTGCATAGGCGCTCTGACCATGGGTAAAAGAAGCTTTTATCAGTAACCAATATTTTTCCAGCAGCACGAAACACTCATTAAGAACAAACATGTTCGCTAGACACAATTGAAAAAATTTGTCGCATACGGAGGCGAACTAATAAATCAGAGCGACTAAGTAATTTAATGTGCACTACTTCTTCATATGTATGAAAGTTTCAGTGAACCAGAAAGCTCTTTTTAAATAGCTGTGTTTCACAAGAATATCTTGGGAAGAGGAAGTGAGATGTATTTCACTTAACGCTTGGAAATTTCAACTACGTTCATCACGACTTGCAAAACACAATAATTATAATGAGCTCTGCTTACGGTTGTCAGCTCTTGACATACAGCGCGTATAATGAGAGGAGAACTTGCAAGAGAATCATTTGAAGTAGTGCCAGCTCGGGAAAGAATGATGTTGGTGACTGGGAACAGTTTGTAGTCCTGACCCTAGTTTATAAAGTTGTACTCATAATGTATAGTTGACATGCTGTACATTGGCGAATGAGTCTGTTGGTAGTTATTGCATATTTCAAGTCTAAATCGACGATATTTCCATAGTAGATGTCATGGATAGTTTTTGTCATTAATTCAGTGTGAAATTGAGTGTATAGTGAATTCATTATACAATTTCTTCAATCATACCTAAACTGTTTTGCTGAGCGAGTGTTCCTCGGTAAAATACTCATCATCGCTTACCATCCTCGATCATGTAATTTTTATTCATGTCTTTGAAATATGAGTTATAAAATGCAATTGAAATTAACTTTAGAATGCCTAAGAATAGTAAGGAAAGCTAGAATGATCATTCGAAATGCATGTTTTAATTAAACAGGCGCAGGTTTCAACTCTCGGTAACGATTTTCATTTTTTGGCTAAATAAGTTAAGCTTACTTAGCAGGAAATTCATTTCATCTACTTTCCAAGCGTAAGACAACAGTAAATTTGGATTCCCTAAGTGATTCCAACTTTTGGAGCATAAAAAACGTAGCACAGAATCATAACAGAGTGTTAGAGAGTGTATCTCAAAATGAAAGCACGTACTTAATAATCGAGTGCGTAACATGGTATACTTCTTTTTTTCAATGTTGTTATAGTGTAAGAAGCCTACAACTGTATAAGTACTCGAAGATATTCATTTGAGAGAGTGAAAATTTTTTAGGTTAACGTTTAATTTGATTGAAAGTAAAAGTAAATACTACCGAAATACTGGCGTGTGTGATTTGTGTAGAGTGGAATAGTTCTTGGTTCAGAAACTCATGTCAGAATACTCAGCTGCACCGAGGCCGATTGTGGCGCTTTTGTATCGGTGCCATTTTGTTGTTCGATGTACAAGGTTAATTTCTTTCCTACGATATGAGAGTATTTTGTATTTACGTTAGTAATACTCTGCACTCTAAACTGAAACTATAGCTTTCATTGAATTTTTACTTCTGTCAGTGTAGGTTTGTAAATTGTTTCATAGAAGGGAATATTGTCAACAGTTTTTATGATTTATTAACACAATATTTAGTTCCAAATAGCATGAGGCAAATTGACGGCTTGTATTGGTAGCTGAAAGCGTGAATGCAAATATTGGTAAGCACTCGGGGTACATTAAATGCGCTGCATTATATGTTCCAGAAACCCATCGCACTGTAAGCTCCTGAACACCAGTTATTTTTCAATTCTATAGCGCATTTAGTTGCCTCGAGAAAAATATGTATGTTTAACGATTCAGTCCCCGTTAGGAACTTCAACCAGGCTGACCACGAGACGGAAAAACTAGGCGGTGTCTTGACATCAATTTGAAAGTGCTTGGCCTCGTACCTGGGTTTGGGCTGAGCGGCATAATATCGAGTTAGCTGGATACTAAACATGACAACATAACAGTGACTTGCTAGGAACTACAGACAGTGAGGTAGTACATAGCAGTGATTCGCTAGGAACTACAGACAGTGAGGTAGTACATAGCAGTGACTTGCTAGGAGCTACAGACAGTGAGGTAGTACATAGCAGTGATTCGCTAGGAGCTACAGACAGTGAGGTAGTACATAGCAGTGATTCGCTAGGAGCTACAGACAGTGAGGTAGTACATAGCAGTGATTCGCTAGGAGCTACAGACAGTGAGGTAGTACATAACAGTGACTAGCTAGAAACTACAGACAGTGAGGTAGTACATAGCAGTGATTCGCTAGGAGCTACAGACAGTGAGGTAGTACATAGCAGTGATTCGCTAGGAGCTACAGACAGTGAGGTAGTACATAGCAGTGATTCGCTAGGAGCTACAGACAGTGAGGTAGGACATAGCAGTGATTCGCTAGGAGCTACAGACAGTGAGGTAGTACATAGCAGTGATTCGCTAGGAGCTACAGACAGTGAGGCAACGATTCAAAAACAGTCCTCACTCTTGCCACTGCTGCTAGAGTTCTGTGTACTATACAGCACTGCCATCTCTGTCACGCATTCACAACGAATGCACACGTACTTCAAAAGAAACTGTATCTTTCAGTTTCCAGTCCTGAGAAAAAACATCGGAGGTGTTATAACTTGAATGTACATCGTAGATGTGCTTCGCTGGGAGCTACAGACAGTGAGGAAGAGTGGCGCCAAGCAGCACTTGCGGTTCCAGCAGAAACTTTCTCTGATGCTAAACTTTGTCTGAACGTTAGCCAGTGCTCTGGCTCGCTGCTCTGTCTAGGCTTGCATGAAACCAAGTGATGCACTTAGTTGCCTCTGGATCTGTGGTCAACTGGACTGGTCTTTCTCTTCAACTGCAAATAGTTAAGCAAATTGACGGCCTGCTAGACAAACTGGTCGTAACTAAATAAGGGTGGCTTCGCAGGCTAAAAACTGCGAATTGTGTTACTGAAGTGACAAAATGAACAGCTCAGCTAATGCGGCTCAGAGAAATTATTTGCACTCGCTGAGGCACAGCTGCAATTAAACGGCCAGTTCTGAACACCAAAAAATGGAAAACTTTGTTCGCAGTCTTCAAAGCCTCTCAGCAAAGTGCGTCTCTAAAAAGAGTTAATTTAAATAGTACCATTGTATTTTGTACGTAAGACGTTTTTTCTTTTCGAAAAAAACTGAAAAATCTTGTCATATGTAGCAATGAAGGTTTTACACTGTTATTTTCGAGTATATATTTTATTAATTTAATAGTATTTAAGTTACAAACGTAACTAGTAAAAGCTCTGTGCAAACTTACCTTGTTTATGAATATTTGTTTCTTACAAAAATTGATCCAGGACTGAGATGTTAGAAGCCATAACTGCGAACGAAATTACTTTGTGGAATTGTAATTTAGTTATTCACGTAGTCTTTATTGAATCGATCCTAAGACTCTATTAACGAATATCACTCCTTAAGTTTCAACCGACCAAGAGTGTCAGTGCCAAGATGAAGGGTCAGAAACTACTTTAACTACGCTGTGTTGAGAGCTTGTTTTCAACGTAGTTTGAAATAGAATAGAATAGAATAGAATGAGGCTATAGGAACGAACCTTCTGGCCCATTCTTGGGTCGGATAATTACTTCGATAATTATTCGGTTGTTTTACTCAAATCCCTTGCCGTATTTCTAGCCGCGTCAACCATGTCGGCAGCGGGATTCGAACCCGGGTCTTCCCGCTCGAAAGCAGATTCGCTCGCCAGTCTACCAAGCTGGTGATTCATGAGGAAACAAAACGTTGACTCAAATCTACTTGCATTTTCATGTATCTTACAAGGAGTCTGAGTTAGGACACTTAGTGAGAGGGTAAGACTTCATGTGAACTTTGAATTTGTAGCCACAGTGGGAACGTGTTTTAAAAAAACATCAAATTGATGGTTACAGTGAGAACGTTTTCTGAATAAATGAACATTGAATTTACCGCTACGGACAATAACTTTTGCAGAGCAATAGAACTTAGAGCTTTTCATGGGTGTGAAGATTCTAATGGTCATAGCAAAGATGCATGGTGTGAATTTATTATCCATCTCTCAGAACGACGTTTGCGTTCATACTCTGGGCACATACATGTTGTTGGGAAAAGTGCGAAAGTAAACGGACAGTGTAGCTTGCTTGTTTTTATTATCTCACTGCACAATATAATTGAAAATGTTGAGGATAATGAATATGCTTCTCGAGCAAGAAAGAGTAATACTGGATAACATCGTTTCATATCTCTGCATACATTCGTTGCTCATGCTGTGTGAATGCCGAGTTTGTAGCTTTCAATGTCTGTATTTTTCAATTTATTCTTTTCACAATGCATTCATGCCCAATTTTGGTAGAGTATTGATTACTTCTAAGGTGGAAGTGACATTTAATATATTTAGCTCTGCGGTTGAACTGTTATAAATGCTCCTAGCAGTTGACATTATTGCTGATTGATTACTTAGCATTGTCAGAATTCCTTCGGTTGTGACACATACAACAGAAAATTTCTCGTCCTGTTCAGCGTTGTTTGTTTCAGAACGCAAGTGAAAAGGATAATAACTCTAATGGCGTGTTTTTACCTCATTATAGTCCTACACAATAGTCATTGACATCAAAGTTACATAAAATCAGTATCAATCAAATTTAATATAAAGAATATACTAAAAAGTATATTCTTTCTTACATTGATTATTATTTGGTTTGACCTCCGTTTTCAGTGCTTTAACACGCCGTGTCATTCTCGTGAACTTTGATATTCCTTTATCGCGTTTTTAACATTTTTTTGGCGTTTTCTTACTTCCAGAGTAAAATATTATAGGAAGATTGCATACGAACACACAACTGAAAACACACCCTGTTACAGTATAAAACACTCCTACTGCTTGACAAATTATGACTTTGAATTATTTGATAAACTTTAATCAGTAGATACATTAAGCTTCACGATTACAGTAATTACAGTATGTTTTCTTATGCTTAATAAAGAAAATAACTGGTAGATGTACCACTCTTATACGTTCCTATAGCTCAAAAGTGCAATCAGCATGAGTATTAGCCCGGACTTGACGTGCCTGTATTGCCTGTATTGCCTGTATTGCCTGTATTGCCTGTATTGCCAGTATTGCCTGTATTGCCTGTATTGCCTGTATTGCCTGTATTATGGTTGGCGTCAGCCTAAGCTTCTTTCTTGGACGGTAGGCTCGTAATTCCCAGTCCAGTTACCTCCTACTTGTTGTTATTCCAGAAAGACTAATGCCATCTGCTAACAGTTCACTTGTAATCTTCCTACAAGATTTTTTTATAAAAAACGAAAACGTCTAAGGAAAAAATGTTTACACAGTGCTGAAGAAATGTTGAAGTTCACTGGAATGCCAGAGTGTCAAAGAACTTGAAGCGGCTAAAGGAGGTCTAACCAAATAATAATCGATGAAGAATACACTGTAAAAACAGTATATTTTTGCTACATGTATGAAAATAAATCAATTACTCGTTAATAAAAAACTCTATGTAACTTTTTTGCATAAAAACGAAGAAGTTTAAAAAATATATGGCATTTGCATGACTACTATACTTCACAGATATGGTAAGTTTGAGCATCTCTATTTGTGTTAATTTGGTCTTGTTTTGTTTGTAATAGAGTAATGTATTAAATGTTCTGAAATCTGTTTTACGAGTCACCTGCAAAGTTTTTCAGTTTTCCATGTTTATTTCATTGGAAAAGTAAAAGTGTTTATTTTCACATCTGTAAATATGATCACTGCCTAATAGTTTCACAATTCCTAAGTGTTGAAGTACTTAAAGTCGGTACAACAATTGGCCCCGCAAAGACCACAGCCGGCATCCTGGAACCTAATCAAGTCCTGACACGTCATCTGTACACATAAATTCCTCTTACTCTTCCTTGTAAAGAAAATAATACAGCTGCTTACGCATTTCTGATTGTCACTTGGACGACTGGAGAGTAACTTTACACAGTTAGTCTACGTGTCTCAGATAGCTAATTAACAAATGTACTCTTTTAATGAAACGTAACTTCAACTAAAGTTTTGCTTCTATTGTATTTGTTGATCTTAAGCAGCACGAACAAAATAGAATTGACATTGCTGGAAATGGTTCTACTCCGTTGAAGATTTCAAGGGAGGCCAAATTCTAGGAACCTTCGCTAGATGATCTGAGATGATGATCATTTTCTTAGAATTGGATCATGGGAGCCTCCTCTGACTAAGTCGCTTCACTCTGTAGGAGAACTGCTGAAGTTTGGAAAATGTACGAGACAAATAGTTTAACATGTGCGCGAAAAAATTTTCCAAAAGCAATATTACAACAGCGAGGAAGTTCATGGAAAACTTATGAACCAAAAGGTTGCACAGCTGAGTTTTCTCATGGAGCAATGTCCATTCATCGTCAGCAGAGAAAAAAGTTGACTACTACTACGTCTGGCTTAAAAATAGGCACATGAATCAATATCTGTATCAGTAATCTATGCAGGCACGTACGACCAGTATCTCTTTCTCATTTTTTTTAAACTTTTGACATTTATGAAGTAATTTCTTTGTGCTACAAATGTAATGTCGAAGGTTTAAACAAAACTAATTAAGTTAAGGGAGAAACTGAGCTCTGGTTATGCCACTATTTTTATCTCTTCATAGTGCCCAAATAAGAAAAAGAGACTTCGTAAGGTAACGCAGGGAATTTTTTAAAGGGTTCCTTAGGACGACGATAAAGCAGTGACGTTGCATCCTAAGTGTTTCTAATGATGATCAATTTTATAGCAAGAAAAATTGCTTACAGGTTATTTCAGTTTGATTAAATATTTGTGACAAATTTTCACTACTTAAAAATTAGAATACATGTGCTTTAAAATTGTTAAGGTAGCCTAAATAGCAAGGAGTATCCATTTTTATGGGTTACAATGTTAATAACTGGTACACACAAAGTGTTAAATTATTGCTGTTTCTTTCGTTGAACTCGAGCGTTTTCACTTCCGGCAGAATTCTTGAATTCAGTTTCTTCTCTTAATTAATTCAAACACACTAATAATGTTGGCAATCTTGGGCGGAGTACAAGTTACTACAACAAATATTTTCCTGACTATTCAAGTTTAAGTTTACAGAACACTACTGGGATGCCTCAAAGAAAAACTGTGGAGCCGACGTAGCTCCACCCAAAACAGAGCTTCCTCGGACATGAACACGCATGACTCGAACTCTTCTATCCGCGTGCTTGCTGGTGTACGTGGCTGTTTCGATGATACTGGACAGATAGTACACCTACTCATACAGTACTTTAATCCTTGTGTGCCATTATAACTCATTAACAATTATGGCGGCTTTCTTGCTTGACTCTAAGGAAGGTTTAAAGAATGTATATGCGGTCATTTGTCTCTCTAAGGAGACAAACAATTACGCAATCACACAATTTCTCACATTTTGAGTGAGCAATCGACAGTCTTTTTCAATAACAATTTCGCTTGCACTTAATATTTCAATTTCTACGATTTACTTCTCTCTTAAGAAACATGTTCACTATAGAGCCAACTCCTGTAAAGACCTCTACCTTGAGTGCGACTCACCGACGGCCGCTCGCCGTTCGCGTACCAAAAACACGTGAACATAAACCAAAGAAACGAGGCTAGGAGATCTCTCGAATAATACTGTACAAGAACTGCATATGCTGGTGAAAGGCTGAATATTCTGGAAATAACCTTTTTCTGTTTACATTGTTGCGTGTCTGTCGTGTAAAATGAAAGTGGTAAACTTCGGGTTGTTTTCGTGAGGAAAGCAGCTCCATGTTTCGTTACGGTTCACAAGGCATCCAACCGTTGCAATTCAATTTACCAGCCATCAAATAAACCTCCAACGTGTGCACTAGCAGAACTTAGTCTTTTCCGATATTGTTTTCGTGCAATAATAACCACAATCTTGCAGGATTGAAATAAAAGCTCATTACGACGGTAGCACTATCACTTATTCCGCAGGCGTCGTATCAGTAAGCCAGAGGCTCTGTCATACACCCTAGCCAAATACGTCGAATAATTGCGTGCTTACTCTCTGTCTAATAAGACATTTACTTTCTTTTTTGGGCTTAGTGTCATATTGTGTTAATAATGGTTTTCATTAAGTTTAATGACTCGGTCTCACATCATTAGATCCATGTTTTGAACACGAAAAACACTGTACCTCAACGGAATATTATTATACTTTATACTGCAATCACCTTGAAAGGTAACCTGACTTCGACGATATTCTCTAAAACTTACGAGCTCATATAAGCTTGTCCTTGAAAAGGGCTGTTGAAATAAAACAGATAATTCCCTTTAGAAAAATGTTACTGCTTCGAAACTAGTGTTGATGTGATTAAGAAAACTCAGTTTTAATGTTTTTTTCGACTGTGCACCAACAATTTCCGACTAGAGGGGGTATTTCCAAAGCTTTCTGCGCTTTTTACAATGGACCTCCCGTGCAGCTTTAAACCAACCAGACGGTATCTTATTGCATCGATTTTGATTCAATTGATTAAAATGTTCGTAAACAGACGAAAATGAACGTTGATTCTACTATTATGTTGAACTGGGTTTTTCTCCTACTGCAGAGACCTACAGAGAGCCTCGTAACCAGCACCTGCAGAGCCTCGTAACCAGCACCTGCAGAGGGCCTCGTAACCAGCACCTGCAGAGCCTCGTAACTAGCACCTGCAGAGCCTCGTAACCAGAACCTGCAGAGGGCCTCGTAACCAGCACCTGCAGAGGGCCTCGTAACCAGCACCCGCAGAGAGCCTCATAACCAGCACCTGCAGAGGGCCTCGTAACTAGCACCAGCAGAGAGCCTCGTAACCAGCACCTGCAAAGGGCCTCGTAACCAGCACCTGCAGAGGGCCTCGTAACCAGAACCTGCAGAGGGCCTCGTAACCAGCACCAGCAGGAGACAGCAGCCAGCCTGCATAGCCCTAGCAACAGACGGCACAGGATGCTATTGGCGCCTCATGCAACTACCTTCACAACTGAGCTCTAAGCCTCTCAATCAGGCGGGACAACGCGCGCAAACCTCGCAGCCAGAAACAAAGTCTGTTGAAGCCGTGAATGCATTGCCATGAGTTATGACTTCTTATTAATAATTGCTGTGTTTATGTTTTCGTTTTCTTGGTAGGGCGTTTGTGAATCACTACCGCACATACAGTGGCAGAGCAACTTGACGATCAAAATTAAGTTCGAAATCGTGTCACTATCGCCATAAGTTAGTTTTGCTTTAACTTTCAAATGTATGAACAAACAGTTAAGCTTGTTGCCACAAAATGTAGCTAAATTTTGATGCGTCCTGTTACACAAGGAAAACTTGAAATGACTTAATAAAAGACAAATCTTAAGTTAATATTTGATTCAGGATTAAATCAAAGTATCAGATTTAAATATAAATGCATTGAGAGAAAAAAAGAGGAAACACAGTTCTCATCACGAGTGATCACACGAAATGCCGGCTCTTGGCAAGAATAGAATCTAGCGTCAGTATGAGCTGCCGTAGGGAAAAAATCATATTCAAGGTTGTAAGGCACCGCTGGCAAAGTAACAGGACGGTAAAGTTAGAATAAGTTTACATTTACAGTTGCTTGACTTGTAGGTGACATTGTATAACTCAAGTAGAAGTGAGATGTAGCAGAGGTTCATTTGGTTCTCGTACTGAAATTCCACGTGCGTATATCTTGACGGCATCATTTAACATTTAGATAGAAGGTAGTGTAAAAGAGAGACGAATAACCTACATGATGATCAACATTTCCAATATGTAGCTTGAATAATTCCTCAACGTTAGACTTGAACTATTTCAGTACCACTCTTATAATTGCATACACCATTCTTACCTCTCACAGTTAGTTGTAATTATCATGAAAACGCAGGTTTAAGTACGAGTATACTATTTAAAACACGAATCAGCCAGTTTCTGCCTTCACTACTATGAGTGATCAGTGTATAAGTACGGATACTTTGAAAGGTCTTAATTTGACTACGCATAGTAAATGAAAAATAAACACTAACAATTTGTTAAACTGTCAGCTCACTCTAGCACACAAAATTTATTTTTACCATGAACGAAAAACAAAGTGAAGTAATAAAACATTAAAGATAAATACTGAGTTGTATCTGCACACCGCTTTGAAATTTCAACCTACTAAAGCAATCGAGAAAAGTCTATTTGAAGATTCGGGATACTAGTGAACTACTGAGAATAAAGTAATAAACATCATCCCTCATTTGAGTCAACATTACATGTTGTACGCGGAAACGAGACAACTGCCTCCTCAACATCGTCAGGTCATTGGGTCTGCAAGCTTAGCTGGCTACCAGAGAAGTTAGCTCCAACGGAATGGTCTGCTTTGCATTGTTCTTATCTGATAGTCCGTAATATCACATTGCATACTGTCTCTGTAGTCGCATCCTGTTCATTGAGTCCAATATGTATTCTGCAACTCTGCCATTGGATACCATTTATGTACTTGATTTAGATGCGCTAGATTACAAGCAAGCAAACTAGGAGGACATCGTTCAAACAAAGAGCCCAGCCAAGAGGTAAACGCTCTCAGTTGCAAAATTTTCTCGTTACGCAACATTTAATTTACAAAGCATAAGATGAAGTGTGTTGTTACCTGAAACTCGTTATATTCATGTATAGCTTCTGCAGGAGATGGAAGTTCTACCATGGTTCATGAAGTAAGTTTACTCTGTCGTCATTCACTAGCACTCTGAATGTTTGACCATCACAAAAAACAATGGAAATTTAGCATTTTCTTTAGTATTAACGTTTACAAAATTACTTCTAGGGCCTTGCATTCTTTGAGATTTGATTCGCCAACATCTGACGTAACAAAAGTAAATGGGATCAGTAGAACTATCTGTAACTTGTTACCAGAAGGGTGTGAATGCAAATTATGTCTTTGAGCTAGGTAAACTAATTGGGATGAAGCAGATAAAAAATGTTCCAGAATATTATTATTCATAGAAGCCATTATCACAAATATATTGACAATTGCACTTATGGTTAAAAATAAACTTTAAAAGAACTGTCATGAGAGATTTAATTTGTCACAAGTGCTTCGCTAAAGAACAGAAACAAGATAAAGTTACCTTTAAAAATATTCTTTCTGTGTGCTTGAGTAGCATGGATTCTGCCTGAAAGTTCCAGGATGTCAGCGGCCACAGACTGCCCTAGCGATGCCTGGAAGCGAGTGATGCCGCAGGTGGTTTCCACAACTGCATTTGCCAGGCGCTCTGGGCTCAACTTTGTTCTGGAACTACAGGGTGTCTCAAAAAAATGTACTCACCCTTTAACCGTTGCTAACATGCTGTTTTCTTTGTGTTGCAGGTGTGAGGTTCGAACCTTTGCGAACATGATTAAATGTGATTAAAGAATCATGTTCGCAAAGGTTCGAACCTCACACCTGCAACACAAAGAAGACAGCATGTTAGCAACGGTTAAAGGGTGAGTACATTTTTTTGAGACACCCTGTATTTTACTCACTGGAAAGTCCCCGACAAGAAAATTTGACAACCTGTTGTCGTTTCTTACATCTTTCTGCTAACAACATGCAGTGTCGGTCCTGCTTAACTGAATAAATAATACTATTCTGACAAAGCCTTTTTTGTGAGGAACGGTCGACGGATGCGCCATGCGGTGCCCATGGCAGGGTTGGCTGCAGAGTAAACATTGCGTGCGGCCATCCGAGTTTTAAAAAAGAGTGGAGGAGATGAAGAGCATAGGTGAGGCATTGCACCAGGGATCCAAAAAAAGTAGGGCTCAAAATCATGAGTGAAATAAATTGAAAGCAACAAACTTAGATTTGAATTTTGTTACATTGTTCAAGAGTATAGGTTATTTGTTTTTAAAGGAAACCAGGTCCTATACTGCATGAACAATAATAATTTTAGACTTGAGTATTCACGGAATTTTCCTCATCCACCCATGCTCCTTGGATGCTCTAGTGTCCTTGAAAACCCAGGGTCCCTGTGGCCTCATGGCTTAAATGACTTTTCGACTCAAACAGCTTGACGATCAAAAAAAAAAATGCCGCGCTAGTTTGCATGATCTCGGACACGTTCAAAAAATCTAATAGGTTAATAAAGGAACGAGAGTGTGATGATCATCGTCCTCGAATGGTGGAAGAGAATGTGTTAACTTCGATAGTATGAGCCAAATGAAGGCTTTTAAATACACGGGATTAATTTTTTAAGTAAGTTGTGAGATTATTTGTTTAAGAAGGAAATGCCCCTCAGGTTGTTGAGGTATGAAAAACAAATGAAAATGTAAAAAAATCTGCATTCAAGTTTATATAATGATAGTTCATGAGAAAAATACATGTAAATTCAAACGAAATAATAATATACACAAGTATGATCACAATAGATGGTTGCGTCTGTGAACTCAGTTACTGTACTACATCACTCAGTCAAAGATAACTGCCACACCGTCTTCACTGAATGTAGAGCTGCAGCTGTAGAATAACACTCCAATGTTCGGTCGGAAAAAAGAAGAAGTTGTATTTTTCTAACTCTCCCAATAATGCAGGGGACTGTGAGATTTTTGTCACAGAAGTGGAATTTTCCACGATAATGAAGTACGTAACGTGGAAATTTCTGCTATTATAGACAAACCAGACGATCAAAAGTTTCGTCAGTAGTGTTCGCGATGCTGAATCAGTTGAAGTTAAAATAATGCGCAGCGCATTTCAAATCTTCAAAATTTAGTATCATTACTCGCTCTTACCTATGACGTTCCTTACATAGAATCAAAAGTACGAAATGAATGAACCTAAATTACTCTTCTGTGCATCTCATTATCGTAAT
>VCRD01001673.1:61144-72710 GCA_006783055.1 Trinorchestia longiramus | reverse complement strand
CTGGATTACCTTCATCACCTGGATTAGTTTCATCGCCCGGATTACCTTCACCACCTGGATTGGAAGACAAGTATATAGACGACATGCATTAACAAGAAAGCGTTCATAAGGCTGTCTTGTTAGGAAAATCAGACGCTCCCAGAAGAGATTTTGGCATGCATCTCAGCGAAGAGTTTCTTCGCTATTTTATGCTCATCTGAATACTTTTAGTATATAAATTTATTTTCAATGTTATGACTACATGTCGAGTAAAACAAGAATGTTATATGGACAAAAAAATTAATGAAAAATCCTCACTCCATCAGCCTGTAGAAGACTGTGTTTATGCATGCAGAAGCTGTAAATTTCTTGTAATATTTTAGAGTAGATTTATTGTCTTAACATTGTTTCTGCTCTCAGTAAATTTTGATGTCATTCTACTCGTATTTCTTGTATTCACGTTTTCCAGTTCCCATTCACAGGGTGTAACCTAAACGCTCCAAAATTTGTCAAGATTTTAATTTTGCTTCATTTTTCTTTTTTTTCATTTTTCTGACTTTGCAATCAACAAAACTTGGTTTGAAACAAATGCAAACTATTGAGAAGCCATCGCAAAGACTAACTGGCAGTGTAACAGCTCTATCAGTTTTCATTAACCTATAGTGTTCATAAAAACTTGAGTCTACATCTAGAAACTGTTACCAAAATTTGCCCCAAATCTGATGCTAGAGATAAGTAATTTTACTCGTCGAGTTTTGTTAAGTTGTCCTAAGAATAAGCACCAATAGTTCACAGCGCAAGCATGTCTTTGCAATCGAGAAATTAAATTAAAGAATTGCCTCTCCTTATCGTTGCAACTTCTTGTGGTGGGTGGTCGGTACTACCGGGAAAGATCTGAAGAAAAGAGTTTTGTACAGAGTGTACCAGAAAAAATAATTGAAAATGAAAAGGACAGTCGCAGGCGAAAAAAGGCGCAATGCGCACAATTAAGTGGCAATGGTTTTTTTGGGGTTTAGGTTCAATCATCATCATCATCAACTTGTTGTGGTCTTCTAAGTGAATAGTTAACACTCGCCTCTAAAAAATGCTGATTGTTTTATTGGAACAGTTTTACCCTGACATCGAGAGAGGAGATAAGCATCAGACGGCATTGCTAGTTCTTGAGATGTGTACCACGTACAAAGCTGCTTCTTCTGAGGAACGTCGTGACGCACTTGTGACCAAATTCTGAAGTTGCAGTGACCATAAAGTTAACATTTCAAGGTTTAAGATAGACGTGAATTGCAAGTTACAGTTTCATATTTACATGAACCCTAGGAATGGGTAACGAATTTAGAAAATTGGAGTCACGACTTCAAACTAGCTTGGATAAAGTAAATTGAACTTTTTGCTTTTTCTTGAAGGTCAATACAGTGTGCAGTTGAATTTGAAGAATTCTGGTATCCTTCAAGCTTATTCAATAGAGGAACATTTATGTCAATGTCTAGTTGCTACGCCGTTGCCTACGTAACATAAGGAAGATGAACCTCAATATTTAATTCTCGGTTCAGCTGTCGATGATTAACCCTCTACCGCCGTATGGCACTCACGGGGAACATCAGAAAAAATGCTAATTATGTTAAAATTATATTATATGTGAGCAATATGAGGTTGCTACTAGGTTTAAACGCTTCGGCATGTTACAGCGTCGTTATTTTGGCTGCCTGGCTCTCAGCGTGCTTCATTGCATCAGTGTACAGACGGTCTTTGTGAGCTTAAACGTAGAAACTAGAAAAATAAATTCGTCGCTAAAGGGTTAATGGAAGAACACGCGGCTAATCATGACGTGCGACTTAAAGTATCTCTTAGTTTCAACTATTTTAGAATAAAATTCTTTCTTCCTAACTTATATAATTAACGTGGAATTTGAATTTTTTTTTGAAATTTTATTTCTCATGATATATTTTCATATTAAGATGAATAATAAAAAACTATCATATTCATGAAACTTTGATTGACGGATCATACCAGAGATAATTATGAACGTATTTTTTTCGTCGACCAATGTACTACAGGATAACTGATAACCATTTAGCACTCCTGAACTTTATTTCCTATAACCAATTGTTTTTGCTCAATTTCACCACTATCTGAGCCTTTAATCATAGTCCTGAAAGTATCATTGACTTAGAATTACTGCTAGCTCTTAAGGATAATTACTGCTAAAAAGAATGCGCCCTGACCTGTATATTAAATATGGGAATTTTCTGATGTGTGTTGACGTCAGAGATGAGAAGACTGATCGAGAGAGACAGATCGAGAGAGACAGATCGGGAGAGACTGATCGAGAGAGACAGATCGAGAGAGACAGATCGAGAGAGACAGATCGAGAGAGACAGATCGAGAGAGACAGATCGAGAGAGACTGATCGAGAGAGACAGATAGAACACCAACAGGACGGTTGATTGACAGGGAAACTCTGGCAGGAATATCTGTCAAGTGTGTGTGTCATGTGATACACACGTGCACACCATAATGAAGAAAACAATGCAATCTTACAAGCCACGTTATTGACGCAGAGCTGATGAAGCTACTGTAGAGCTGCTAGGATTACTATGATGTGTCACAGGTACAGCGTTTGAGCTCTTTGTTATTCTACCGAAGAGGTCAAGTTGCTTTGTGACAGTAAATTGGGTACTTTGGTTCGACTCAACTTCCGTTGTAACTCCTTCACAGGTTAAGTGTCAATGTATACAGTTTATTATCATTAATAAGTCCGTCACGGTGATTTAAAATTTTATTCGGAATCAATTCATTAAGTGCACTCATTACAAGTGTGTGTTATATGATGTTATATGATCATTAATAGTGTGTTTGTGTACGTATTACATGTGTGACTCGTATATAAGAATAAAATAATATGAAGTCATCGGATTAAATAACGCAATAATCATGAAGGTAATACACACATCAGAACAAACTCAATGAGATGAAGAAAAAATGTGTCGTACGAAAATTTACTATCCAGCAGAATGCGAGTTATCGATGTATAAAGGCGTCTTTTCAGTCATTTGCGATAAATCAACGCTTTTCCTCGTCAATCAATTCCTACAATAATGAAGTTGATTGCGTATTTGGCTGGAAATAGATTCTTGATTCACTTTCCCAATTTACCCACGGGGCTTGGTGTGTGTAATTCAGTAAAAAAAACCTGCCTGCCATCAGCCAGACTAAATTCGAAAAAATCTGCGTTTCTGAGTATTTTTTCTGTAGGTTCAGGTTTGTCGAATGAAAGCAAGAACAATTAACGGAGGAAGAAATGCTAGCAGTCTTGTGTGCGCAGCACGCAGCTGTGTTCAAGTTCTGTGTTCGAGAACTGAAACAAAACGAGGAAACTGTGATCGGGTGACCTGTGTTGATTTCTTAATTTTTACACTAGTTTCGAAAACTTTCTGTTTTAGTTGAGTTACATTTGTTTTCGAAATAATATATCTTTAACTTCTAGTAAAGCTAGCACCTAAAATCAATTAAAATTATGATGAGCACTTGATCTCCTTCATCACAGAAATAAAATTATTGGTTTATTCATTAACCTGTACTTTAACACAAATTCTGCTGATCGAGAATAATAAGTTTATACAATTTTTAAATTTTGTTGGAAACAGTTAGTACAAAGGAATAAAGTCTTAAAATTTAACTCATACAATATCTTTTCATCGTTATACAATATATGGTACTATATGGTACCAAACGCAATGCATTGGTGGACATTGAAGTGATTTACTGTGTTTATGCGTTTCATATCTCTACACAAGCTGAATGCATTTCAGAACTAAATAATAACCTACTGCTACTTAGAACCATTTTTAATATATTGTTTTTTAGTTATCTATGATTTGAAAACATCATTGTAAACTGTTAGTAAGATACAGTAAACTAGCTGGCTTATATCCATTATAGTTACATTTATACTACTTTTCTAATAAATTTCTACTCATTTGGCAGAAGTAACTCAAAAATGAACAAATTAATGCATGACAAATTCAAGCAAAAAGCTTTCGCGTCGTGTAAAATAAAAATAACCGAAGGCTTGATGCAGGCAGAGCGATTCAAATATCAGAAGTTTTGTCCTTGTCCTTCAAACGGAGGGCAGACGGCGTACTCTAGTGAATGTAGCACAACCTTAAAATGTCGTATAAATGAAATATTGATTGCAATAATCAGCGCTTACACTACAGATCTCCCTGCCACGCCTGAATGATGCTGTGAGATGGAAGGAGATATGCAAGTGCAGTACGTCAATTCTCACCAAAATTACACCGAAAAAAAGAAAATTTGTTGATAAATAGAATGCGTAACTTAGTACAGAGATTCTCACGACCAGAGGGAGTTTTTTTCAATGTCAGCAGATTCCAGTTTAGGGAGTTTTGCACTTATAATTAAGCACTACAATCGTCCATTTAATTAATTGTACAGTCAAATGTTTTGGTCTGGAGGTAAAATTGTATTTACTTTTGAAGGCTAAGGTTTAGTGAAGCAAGAATGGTACAGAATGTTCCATTTTAAATACATAGTTTGATAGTTAGCCTTCAGACTTGGAAGTATGGCATAGCATAGTTTAATGTATTTCAGAATCATAAAGGCATTTAATGCATTTCATGGCAATAAAGTGGTTTAATGTATTTCATACCAATAAAGAATCAGATATGGGTCAACATAAATGTCATTTATCATTTGTAGTGAAATAAATTATCCGTCAACTTCTCTAAAACACCAGTGAGCAACAAGTACTTTTAAAAATGAGAGTGGACGTGAACTTGTGCTCAGTAATTAATGTTCACCAGGCATTAATTTTAATCATGAGATCACTAACCTCATTATACATCTACGTTCAGGAATTATAACCTTATTGAAATACATCTTCCAAATTTAGCCTCCGGACTAAACTTACACCACGAGAAGTTGATGCTGTCTAACAAAGTCTCAACTTTAAAACTATTGCCAGCAAGTGGTAGGGAACTTGACGTACTTTTGCAATGAAAATATTCTTCTTAAAGAGAACTGGTGGCCTAATCGAACTCCTCCCGCCATGGTGCAGGGAAAATTAAGTTCAACAAACATCCTGTCCAGTCTGGGGCAGAAATTATTGAAGTCCCATGATATGATAAGTTTTACTCAACTTCAAATCTAAGATTATTTATTAAAAGAATGAATATTTCAATCACTTTAAATTACAGTTTCATAACTTCAATTACATTCATTCATATAATGAATGCATGTATTAATTTATTTGTTACGAGCTCGATTTATTGAATTTTTTATGTTTAACAAAAGTATGAATGACTTTAGTGACCATAAGATGATCAGACTGGTAAGATACAATCTGTTTTAATAGCACCCACATTCTCTGACCTACTCAGAGACTGTTCACCTCTGTTCGTATTGATGATTGATTTATGTCTGTTAAAGCGGTGCAATACCTTAAATAATATTACGCTGCTGGTGGATAGGAGAGAAAGACAATAATGTAGTTAACTTCATCTCATAAAAATGTAACGCACGTTCATCTGTCAACATTGAAGTGAAGGCTGTGAAGTCTCTGTGGTCTGTCTCGTTAGAGCTGAGTTGTGCGGCAATGTTTATTCAAACTATAAGTTTAATTGATATTTTGATAGTGGTCTTGATACTGACAAACTTAATGGTCTGTTTACAGAGAAATCAAATCTGGTTGCTCGTAAGATATAAATGTGATCACCATAATATGTATAAGGCGCAAAATTTTAAAAGTTTCGATGAAAGTAGAATCTTGGGAAAATCTTTAATTTACCTTCTCGCTAAATTGACACACAGAAAGCGTCATGGATGTCATGTTACAGTGGATGCCTGCATTCAGTAGATGAATAAGGCAATAGTGTAAGATCTGGAGATGATGGTGACTTTGTGGCACCTTTCAGAATTGCCAACGTTGTCAAAATAATATCTTTAGGGAATAATAAATAATTTTCACTTGTGAAATGCATTACATATTTTCCTGGTACATCGCTAAAAATTCCTTAAATGTTAGAATAATAGAAATGTGAGTTCAGATTGTTCTATTTCTATTCCCCATAATTTTTTAAAATAATGAGATATCATGTGTTTTATGAAAGTAATTGTCGCTTCACAGAATAATTGCAGGTCTTATTGGGGGCTGCTGTGCTGAACATTTCGTTTGCTTTATTCCAAAATATTACATCTGATATAGGGAATTTTTTTTCAATTTCGATCCAATTATTTGATGGTAGTATGTCTGATCTGGGTGTGCTTATACTATAGGGTACAATGTTGAAGGTTTCTGCGTGCTTACTTTAATAAGGTCAGAAGGGAGACAGGGACAAATTTTTTGGCATATTGAGGTTAGTTCTATGAACAGTCATGCATTTGATTTCGACATCCTCACGAGAGACATCAAGTTGTGTAAACAAACTATGCATTGAGATTGTGTATAATAAAATTCTTCTTATTTGCCTTTTAATAACATAGTGTCCTTGCTTATTCTTTATTTCTTTCCGTGTAGCGGTTTGGATCCCTTCCTTATCGGGGTCATGTTCAGCCAGTCCGTATTTTTTGCACTTATTGACACCTTAAAAGGATTATTTTTAACATCGCCAACAATATCTATCAACATTTTAGCGCCACCAACATTTTAACGTGAATGAACGGCATTGTTTGTTACGTACAAAAATAATTCTTTCACGTTCATAACCGAGAAAATGATTAGTCATCACGACTAAAAGACATTACTTTCAGTGTAGTATTTTTGTATTCCGGTGTATCCGGTACTGAGCACAGCTGAGAAGGGCCTCATGGCCAGGCCCCCACATAGGCGCAAGAACCCTCAATGAGGCCCCTCATAGCTGGTATTTCTAGCGACGCTTCCTCTTCAGCAGCCATTGCGAGAGCACCTGCAATATCACAGGACCTAAATAGATCCCCTCGGTGGCTTCGTGCTCAACATTGTGACCTGCCAAACCTCAAAAGCACCATTTTTGGCAGCGCTGTGTGGGATGAACTTGGGGAACCACCTGCATTTAATCATAACAACATTTCGTGTACTTCACTGTGGTAGATATTTTATTCTAGATATTCAACAAAGTTTTGGTTTAGTGAACTAAAAGGGTCACTCTCCCGCTATGGAGACTTCCATAAGCTTGTGTTTCATGCAGAATGTGCTACAAATGTTCACTTCGACATATCTAACGTCAGTGACAGCGATGTTGCACACGATAATTTCTGGCTTCATGACATCAGAGTGACCTGAATAATGAGGTTCGTGAAGCATCTGCCGTTCAAAGATATGTTATCTGTCACGGTGGAGCTGTGCAGTGGCCACATGGTAACCATCAGGTATGATAGCGTAATTTTCTAATTTTAGTTCTGTCGCTGGGTGATACAAATAGTCGAAACATCAAACTCCTACAGCGAGCCAATGAATTCTTTTCGGGTGACGAATCATAATATTCGAACAACTCTTTCAGTGCTCATGAATATGAACACGATAAGAATACCATTTCGCATGCTGTTATGCCAATGATTGGTTATGAATGTGACTACAGCATTTAATAATTACTCTATTGTAAATTACTCTGCTGAAATTTACTTCAAATATTTACTATTTTCACTGTAAAGATTCAGTGGACTTTACGCATCGCGAGTAATCGTGAATTACACACAATAATTTGTAGAGGTAATTTTGCTTCGCTGCCATGAGCCTCGTCGTCACGCTGAAGGCGGTTGATTGCCACTTGGTGGCAACGCAGCTAAGACGCATACTTGCTGGATAATGCAGCGATACTTGCAGCCAATTCATTCTGATGACGTGCTCAAAATTTACGAGTTCCTTCTAAAGGGAAATATTATTCAACGTTAGAAGTTGCACTGCATCTCTGAGTGCTGGTGTGCAGTGCACTGCATCTGTGAGTGCTGGTGTGCAGTGCACTGCATCTGTGAGTGCTGGGGTGCAGTGCACTGCAACAGTGAGTGTTTGGGTGCAGTGCACTGCAACAGTGTATATTTAGTTATGTTGCTCTGCATCAGTGTGTGTTTGTAGAAGGTGCAATGAATCAATAAATGCTAGACAGAAGTCAACACGTGTGTAGATGTGAGAAGCAGAAATAAGTTAGCTCTTAAATGATTCTTTACGGTCATTCTAAGTGAATGAAACACAGAACAATGTATCGCCCCTCAGCTACGCATTAGTCGATGCGTAGCAACTGGTAAATTTTCCCATTGTCACGAGTTTATCTTTAAGATATGCAACCTGAGTAGAATGTAGATGCTATTCTGAGCGTTGTTTTCTACAAATCAGAAGGTATCAAGTTTAAAATGAGCTTCGTATGTACAGAGGACACAAAAAAATGAAAAAAAAATATGCTAAGTCAGTTAATAACCCAACTTCTGGTAACCAATTTATTTTTTATTTTTTCATACTGAGCAAGCATATCCCAGTTTAAGCCGACTAATTTTTTACCAAAAGTCGACCCTGATTCCTGATCTCTATGCATATGAAAAAGCTTCCGTACGCATATTTAGCAACATCTGCAGAAACAATACTTCAATTTACCACTCACGGTTGGGCAGACCTGCCAAGTATGCCTGTACATCACACATGCCTGAGAGCATTACGCACTGAACTCTGTGCAGCTTTGCCTGCGCAAGCCAAGAATCTAGATAGATCTCGAAAAGCTTTACGTTCACAAAATCAACATCCTCCTTCCCGTATTTTTACTACACTTTCTTATACTCCTGTGAAATCTATTAGCTTGTTGTCAAAAGTCTCGCACGACTTGCTACGTGCTTAACTGAACGCTATCTTATCGATTCTAGCATGCACCTTTTACGTGTAGTAAAGACGGCATCACGGCATGAGAGACCCACGAGACCAACGCGCACTACGTACCAAGACTACTGCATGCTACGGCTTTATCTTCTACATGAGAGAATAAACTCAAGTGGTCCTAGGAAAACCAGCAATATATCATTTTGGATGGAAAAGTCTTTTAACTGTAATATTTCTCTGGTATCATTGCAGAGGGTCCTTATTCGCCCACCCTCTTCATCAGGGTAATGGTCATTTTTGTTTTTACGGTGTGAGGTCATCCACCTCCTTCATGACTGATACTGCGTGTGCATGTCTTCCTTATTAGATGTGTAGGTTCACATCAGCTCGAGTAGCTATGAGATAGCCTCCGACCTGAGAATAATGAGCAATCAACATTATAACCTTGTCTGCATATACCTGAGATGCTGGTCTGAATAGCGCTTTCTAAAGCCTTAGTCTAAAAGTCAAGTCTTCACTTCAAGTATATGAAGACTCGTGAGTTGAATACTCATTTTCTGGAAGGGAATAGAATGTTCTGGAATTATTGTAGTTGATATAGATCACACAGTGAGCTGAGAAATTATTTTTGGTATCGAAACTTAGTGGATGTGTTAGTTCGTAGAGTGGAAAGGAGGGCATGGTAGAACAGTACAATGAAATAAAAATTGAGTAACTGTGACAACGGATATAAATCTATAGTGTTGAACCAAGTATTTTCCCAATTTGCTGTTCATTTTGTTATCTGCCTTTACTTTCATATAATTTTACAATCAGTAAAAAGGGAACATGTTTTGTCTTTAGTTGAGAAATATATTTTAAAAGTGCTGATTTTAAAAGATAAACTTGATGAGTTGAAATAAGTTGAAATTCATTCTCTAATTAACAACTTGTACATTTTCAGCAGACTCATCACGTTTTACGATATTCAATACCACACTACTGTACGTTACAGCTTCAGTATGTATGACACAGAACACTCGTGTGCTAAACATTCATCAAAGCCTCTACTTTTTTCTGACAAAACTTTATAAGTAAATTTTTCTTATCGACAGATTTGTAGCTAACAAATTTACTTACGTGACAGAGGAGTTATACATTTTTGCTGCACGATAAATAATCCAGCACTTGCCTAATAAATTTATTATTCGAAACAAATCCATTCAAATGTATTCTGAAAACTTACGAGTGTGTCACAAAGTAAATAAAATCTTAGTCTAGGGTCTGTAGACTTCAATAGCGATCATGGACACATCGTCTGGATGATTAAATCCCTGGACCCACTGGACACTTGCTCCGGTGGGCGGGCGGTCCGAGAGCGGTGGAGAGCGGCGTCCGAACAAACAAACAAACAATCTTTATTTCCAATCGAGTACGCAGTACATAGACATTTAGTACAATGGTTTTTCAAATTCTAAAGGTTAACATTCTTAGAGTAGGGGTGATGGTGAAGCTCCATGATCCCGGGAGGTTTGATGGGCGTGTCCATGGGCCATGACTGCTTACCCAGTAAGCCTTACCGATATGTGCGAGCTCACGGCACGAAGAAGCAACGAGAAACAACTCGTGTTCGTGGTCGGATTCGAACCCGCAGTCTTTCTGCACGAAGCAGAGACCTGATACACAACAGCAAAATTCAGCTACTGTTTCTGACCAAACGTTTGGCAAAACAATCCCGAATTAATGCGGATAATGTTCAATTTCTATAACATTATCTGCATTAATGCTCATAGAAATTTACTCCCGAATCATTCCACGCCTACTAAATAATTTCTGTGTTTATGAGCTGTGGCTCTCTTTTTTTTGGCCAAAACCTTGTGTTAGCTTCAAGCAACAAAGAGTTGAAGGCATCTCGACGGTGCACAGCATGCAGCATGCAAATTAGAGCACAAAAGATTACACTTGATGTAGAGTGCACAAGCCTTGTTCTTATCAAGTACTTTCACTTCTGCTCAGCAAAAACCTACGTTCACACTTGTTATTACGGTTATTTAAATAGGAATTTTTTGCACTCTGACTCGGAAATGAATTATTTTTATATGAACATTCAGTTCGTACCTGATTTAAATTATAATATATTCTGAATATAAAACAGGTATCAAATTTTCCTACTGGCAACGTATTCAGAAACACATGAGATTTACTGAAATAAACGAACGGTTTGCATTCTTTGCTGGTCTGAAAGAAACTCCTCACAAGGCAGAATTGAAATAACAATAAAGTTGGGTTCCATGCAAAATTAAAAAAAAATTAAAAAGTAAGTTAAGTAATTAATTGTTCAGAAGTTTCAAGTGTAGGAGGAGAACTAACTTGTCCCCTAAATTTATGCAGTTGAAGCCTAGTTAATTTAGTAGGGGAAAAAACAGTGACCTTTAGAGCGAGTATTAAAACTAAAAACATTCTCCCTGATAAAACATTCTCTACAATAGAATTACACGAAGCCAGAGCATTACATTTCATTTTAGGAAAGTTTATGACAACTTAAAAGAATTTGCAAGCACTCGAGGTTACTTTTTACATTTTTAATATCAGTATGGACCATTTATTACGAGTAAGATATTCCCAGCTTACGACTGCAGAAATAATGACCGTGGAAATATAGTTTCTGCATTGTTCAGAAATGTTCGCATTATTTGTGTTGTGCTCACACTAACCCCGAGCCGCTCAGTCTCATTGCTTGCTTTGTTGTTCATAAAACAATTAATTAAGCGTCTGATGCAAGTATAGACTCATGTTGTGTGTGGGTCTTGC
>VCRD01001673.1:33755-60955 GCA_006783055.1 Trinorchestia longiramus | reverse complement strand
ACTTGGGGCTGTTGAGTGGCAACGGCTCTTCTGTCTCGATCCTTTCCTCCCGTTTCATTCCTTCGAAAGGAATCTTGTAAATATTTAGCCTACCTGAAGCTATTCAGCACCAGTGTTTAGAATAACTACTTGAGCACCATTAATGCCTGCAAAATTGATGCAAGTAAATTCGTGCATGATTGATGTTATCTCAATGGATGGTCCAGTGCACATTCTGAGCTGAAATTAATTTCTTGCAATGTGCAGTAGCGACAAATCTTCCTTAAAAGGCAGAAGTGGGTCCGTCAGAGAGCCTTTGATGGCATATTAGCACGGCATGTGAAGGTCAAGGCTGCAGCTTCCTCTATATTCTAGGCCAGGCAAAGGAAGAAAGAGACCTTTACAGTACAAACACTGAATTAAAAATGCAAGCTGAAATGTGATAACTGAACACTAAACAAGGGCACGCTGGGGAAGTAGTTAATTTTTTACAGGGATCAATATTGGCTAACAGGGAGTTGGATCTCTAAAGCACTACGAATTTCATTCATGTTACCTTCAAGAATGAATGTGAATAATAGGGGCTTCAGAATTTTTTATCCTTTATACTTCCTCCCATGGTCAAGCCACAGAGCAGATAACTGATAGGTTTTTTGGTCTCTGGAGAATTATAAATAGTAAAAGACATTTTGTTCGGACATTTGGGAGGCTGTTGTGTACTCATTAACAAAAATATTTTAAATGGAATAAAAAAATGAATAAATTAAAAATGAATTATTGTCATGAACAAAGTTGATGAAAGTTGTTTTCAAAATGCAATTTCGAGGTGTCAGAATATTTTATTTTTGTTGATTGACTTTGAAGCCTTGGTATTGGTACCGTTGATAAGGATGTAATTATCTTTGGTGGACATTTATGATATACTAGTGTACCCAGCTGTCAAAAATGACAGCAGAGATTTTGTGATAATACCCGAGCCATCAAAAATGATGGCAAATACTGTTGGAAAGATATTAAATAAAATTACATATAAGAACGCAATGCAATATATTTAGTTTTATTTATATTTACAAAGGACAAACGTTTTAATTGAGTATTTCTTTAATAACAACAATCTTAGTGAAAATTAAGACACTTAATTTTCTACTGCTGCAATTGACTCTGCAATTCGTGTCATATTCGGGTACAATGTACCTGAATCATAGGGCAATACCCCGCCAAACTCGGTATCCACAATACGGACTCGAGTATATAAGGCTCTGGATCTCTCTAATTTTTTTGACAGTGACACAAAACATATAAATAAATAAATATACAATAAATAAATAAATATATATATATATATATCAATAAATAAATATATAAATAAATAAATATATAAACATTCTTAGTATTAGATTAGATATGTATGAGTCATAGAAACGTTAAGCGCCAAAACGGCCAGTCTGGTGAAATACAGACAAATGCTGGGAAGAGTAATATTTCAGAATGTTTATTGAGTTTTAAATGTCTTAAATGCTCTACAGGGTGTCGAAGAAAAAACGGTACTCAGTTTTCAATCGAAATATTAATAACACTACTAGAGAAGATAACATTAGTATCAATAATACGTTCTGATATTTCAACTTTAGTACTTATGCATCCAGACATTAATAATTTCCTGAATTACTATCAATAGTTAAAATTATCTCGGATTGTATGTAGATACCAATTTTCTCCACTCTAGCAGTTTTATTAAAATTTTAACCAAAGACAGAACCCAGAATTCAAGAGGTTCACTCAACGCATATCTTCCTTACCTTTGTTAACTCATCTGGTGTTTCTAAAATCTTTAGAATGCATGAGTATGCGCAAATACTCAAAACAGTCCTCAATATTTGCATCGGAATAAAGAACTTTGAGCCCATAAAAATATCTTATTTTCGGCTGGCCTCAAGCTCATTTGTCATTTATATTTAACAAAGTGCAAGTGATTGTACTTTAATTTTAGTTCGTTCCATGATTATCTTAGGGATACAGTAGAGGTTGTCGAAGAAATATAGATTAGTTCTCGAAGTTCACTAAAGAGACTTGCATGACTAACTTCTTCCCTTCCTTCAAATGTTTACAAGGATGAAAGAAGATGTAATTAAAATCTAGGTGTGTAAATGATTTAACTTGGCAATCTCCAAACATAATAATTCACTCACAAATTTACTCCACCATTTCCGGGACACTACTTCGAATAATATTCCAAACAAAGACAGTAATGCGGTTGATCTATCATTGTTATGTGAAAACTATCTTTTAAATTTTATATGCTTTCGTAGTACTTATTTATTAGTTAACTACATTAGGTAGAACTTCCTAATATTAGTAGGTGTAAGAGGTAGAAGTAAAAAGTAAAACCTTTACTGTAGATGAATAGTATTTTTTTAGTTATTTTGGCCAGTTCAATGTAAGATTTTCGCACCAAGAAAACGAGTTTGATTAACTGTAGCGGTCCCTCCCCAAGTCACCTTTTTCCTTTACTATTTACAAAACTAAGTTTAATATTAGTAAGGAAACACGCATGCAGGAAGTTACTCGTATTATTTGGCTGAAAATATCCATACAGGAAGTTTCCTGAGAGCTTCTTGCTAATAATCTGTCACTCAGCTTTGTTATTTTGCCATAGAAATTGTAAATTCTACTTTGCTATACAGTACATTATTTCTGCTCTCGAATAAAGCAGACGCATAAAAAAACTCTGATAGTGGCGAGGAGAACATTGGTCTATATATAACATCTTATAACAGCGTTGCTTTATCTCAAGTATCTCTTCATTGGAACACTCGACCATCTTCTGAAATCTATAGTAACTGCTCTTACACACTCTAGTGTAGCTGCTCAAAATAATAACACAACCATCGTCTAAAATCTGTGTATAGCTCACACTTGCCTTAACACATCGTGTGTCATCTCAAAAAACACTTCCTCATCATCTGAAATGATGCTTTACTTCGGTGATTATGCACCATATTGTCCTCAAACAATCACACAACCATCGTCTGGAATGTACGATTATATCCTGATTTTGTCCTCAGTCTCTAAAGTATTCCCAAGTTTCAGGCCCATCTTTATCGTCCCATCTCACAAGATTTAACTTTAGAGAACGGTTTTTTGTTTATAATAGGGAACAGTTTGTTTTCTTATAAAGATTTAGTGAGAATTTGAATTAGGTAAAAGGTCAATGAGGTTTAAATGAAACGAGGTCTGAGTAGAGGCGAGTGATAAGGAGCGATAAGTGAGTGACTTTAAATGCAAAGTCTGGACTTTGTTTCACCGTTATCATAAAGAAAGCGCCGTGATAGAAAAAAAGTTAATACAATAAGGTAAAAAATAAAGCACGGACAACAGTTTCAATTAGGCGTTTAACATCACTATCTCTACCTGCGTTTCGTCGGCCGACAAAAAAGCAAAGTCGCTTCAGATTTTCTGCTTATTGAGCAATAAAACTGTAGACGATGCATCTGGCAAGCGTTAATGGGTATTTATTTCTGAAGACAAAACCATTCCTTTACATTTGGAATCCCTGTCGTAGTATTCTGGGATGTGCAGAAATTTTTTCAAACGGCAACAAGAAAAGAATAAATGTTTGTCTGTGAGCCAAAAGTTTCTGGGAATGTTCAAAAATGTTCGATTACATCATTTGGTTTACCTTCAAAGTTTGATGCTGTAATACACTTCAGTCCTCAGATAACAGTCCTGACCTTTTTTTCACTATGAAACATTTACAAAGTTGGTGATAACAATTTAAAATCAATTAAGAATTCTAAATCACACTGCGTCAGAGCTACAAAACGCATATCAGGGTCTTAGATTAGGAGTTACATTCCTGCTTATGCTTTTCGTGTGCGTCAATAAAGCACGACTGCAATGCACACGTAACGAAGAATTTCCGGTAGCCTTTTGCTCTACCGACGCCAGATTCTTGCCTCTGTCGCTGCAGCTTCAGCTGTGGAGGCTCTTGGTTGCGGAGCAGCGTGGGTTATGAATAGAATAGAATAGAATAGAATAGAATGAGGCTATAGGAACGAACCTTCTGGCCCATTCTTGGGTCGGATAATTACTTCGATAATTATTCGATTGTTTACCCAAGTCCCATGCCGTATTTCTAGCCGCGTCAACCATGTTGGCAGCGGGATTCGAACCCGGGTCTTCCCGCTCGAAAGCAGATTCGCTCACCAGTCGACCAAGCTGTGATGACGTCCAGGAATTGGAAAAGCTAGGGCGATGAAGGCCGTGGTTGTTAAAGCCAGAGATGATAAGGCCAGGATTGTGGAGTTTTATACATGTAGCTCTAGTCAGGGTTGTGGAGGTCAAGCAGCAGCAGCAGCAGGGTTCAGGCGGGTTAGCTTCTTCAGAGTCTAAATTCACAGAATCTCAATTGTTTTAGACTGTTTGTGACTGAAGGCGCGTGCAAGTCAAAATTATATAATTTCTAGGGAACATGTCAATCTCCAGAACCCAACTTGACAGTCAATTTTAAATGGGCTATTCTTAATACATGAACCAAACAGGCATTCAACTGCGATGCACAGAGTCTAACTCTGCAGCTGCAGCTCGCGTCCGTGGAGTGCTGATGGACAGCGCACAACCACACAATAAACTCGTTAAGTCTTCATGGCAACATCCTGCACTGCAAGAGTCAGTAGAGTACGTAGTAGAGACTCCCTGTACGTAGTCATTCTCTGCTAGTATTGCATTTTCAAATGCAGGACCAGGGGAGAGTTTTCTACTCGGAATCGTTCGATTCAATTTCCTATTAGGTTGAAGTGGAGATTCAGGAGTCGAGCGTACGAGCTTGCTTCTCTGAACTCGATATTCTCGAGGTAAAAATATCCTACTTCAAGTACAACAGAAAATAAATTTTTAAAATGCATATAAAAATATAAAAAAACTATGATATTTTATCTAATTCTATTCGCCAATGTCCAAAGGATCTGTATCGAGTAGGTTCATAATACAGAAGGCGTCTTCAGCATGACTTGCTCTCTTGTCTGACTCAAGTCGTCCGTCATACTCAACTGCAGAGGCTGAAAGCAGCTTCTCAGGTTCATTTAAGAAGCTCTTTTCTTTTAGAACATTTATGTAACTTGACGCCACGTTGCAAGATAACGAGACATTCAGACCTGCTTCAACAGACACTCATGCACCGATTTTTGACCCAAGGGGTCTCAAAAATACGGCTATAATGAGAGCAGCAGAGCAGTAAATCAGTGATATATACTAAGTTAAGAGAAGTAAAGTGATACTTAAATCTGGGACAAATGTTAGAAGACAACAATAATGAAAATGATGTAAATGATGAAGTAGTTTTAGAAATTAATTTTCTGCCCTTAAGTTGATTGAACTTATTTTGAGAACATGACTCTATGACTAATTTTCAACTACAATTTACGTAACTTTTTTGTGAAAGCTACAGATGTGGATCTTTCATATCTGTAATTCTTAGGAAACACACGAGAAAGTGAATTAGACATTAGTAGTACGTGAGTTAAGATGGTCGAGATGAATAAGTGAATTACGACACTTGGACTTGCTCTATGACGCACGAAATGGACCGACAATAGTATGTAAATATATTAGACACTTAAGTTTGATGTAAATTAAGGGTTTAAATTATCAAATCGCATTACCCTTAAAACTGATAACCATATCCAAACATTTTACACAACCATTCTACAAATTTGTTTCAATTGGAATTTTAGTATCTATCTTTAATCTATTTCAAACTCATTGTCATCGTGATTGGTCTTTTGTTAATTAAATCCTGTAGCTCAAAGTTTTCCTAAATGTAGAATTTTGGTTCTTTATCACTTATTAAGCTGCTTAGTGTGAATTCATCTTCTATTTCCCAGTTTTCAGCGTAAGCTTTTTTATTAACTGTTGTAACAATGAGGTAAATGAAAAATTTGTAGCAGAGGTGTTTTATTAATTTTTTTTGTAGATTTCATTCTACTCCTGAAAATCATTTTCTTAAGAAGCCTAGTTGCAAGCCGTACTTTATGGGCGCTCAAAATTTAACCTCGTTGTTGCAATAGAGCAGTAAATTTTCCTGTCATTTATGAAAATTTGGGCAGTTTTTTATCATATTGATGAAGTTTTAGCTGGAAGAACACGAGCAGCAAATAGCGGCCTTTGAGATGCCAGTCTTCATGGAAGACTACGGCTGGTTTAGGAGGCGGGTGTCTACTTAGAATTTAGATCCTGCTATCGTAGAAGGGCAATGACGGGCGTGAACTATTTTCATGAAAATTATCAGCTGTGCTAAAAAAGTCTTTCAGTTACTCGTGACAATGTCTGCATGTTTTTAGGAAAACATAAAATTAACAGCCTATTGCTCGAGAACAAATAGGAAGGCGCCAACGCTCTCAAATTGCTAAAGAGGATGGAATGTTTTTTTGTTCTACTCTGTTATTTAGCTATGAAGATTCCCATAATAAATACACAGATCGTTTCTAGCATCGGAAATAATTGGTATTATTAAATTTTTGACCTTTAAATTTGGGTGATATGGAACCGAGGTCACTCGGCAACATTTCGATGTCACTAACGAAAAAGCTGAAAAACGAAGCTAACGTTAAAATTCTCTTTCTTTTTGGAAGCGAAAAAATCCATAAATTTTTCAACGGAACTGCCTCATAAACTAGTAACACGGTAAAAAACTAAAGTTTTAATGAGAACCGACAAATAGGTAAGACATGGAAAACTAAGTTTTCAAATCCTAGTCGAAACTTAAACCGCTGTCTGCACACTGGAGTCTTACAGTGGCGTGAGTCAAGGGAAAAACAATGAATCAGCTGTCGAGAACGTTACAGTACAACTCTTCAAACACTCTACCTCACAACGAGGCTCACAATACACATACGAGGAGTTGCATTTGAAGGTCAAACTTTGTAAAGCAAACGTGTGTCAGTACGCAGAAAATCGCGACGTAGAACATTCAGGTTATGGAGATAAATTGAAACTCGTTCCTCAAAGTGGAGTACTTGCCTCTACAGTCCAGCTCGTAGTTGTGTTATTTTATGTCTGCTATTATACGTTTTAAGAATAAGCCAACCTTTTTTCCTTCATAAAACACTTCACTGTAATTGAAAAAATGAGGAATAGTTTCACATCCCTTAACATCTGTGATATAAAACAGATCATCGTGAATAGTAAAGATGTCCAAATTTCAATTATTTATGAGTGCGGCTGTAGTTCCTATACTTTTTATGAACTTCAATTCTAACGTCTATGCGGGTCTAAAAATACTATCAAACCTTTTGTATAGAGAGTGTGATATCAATTTTTTTAATAAATCAGCTTTAAATGTATCATAATTGATCAATTTTCTTATTGTCAGGATAGTTTTGAGGGAATATTTTTCACCGTACTATGAATGTTGAATTTTTTATTTAAAGGCCTACTTTTCTAATAGATTGCACTCACCTGCGCTGCTGATGCGTTGCTGCTACCTGATTTAAATCCTTCTTTCTCTCACAAACATGCCATCAGGACGAAGCTACAGCCATTGTTAACCCTTTAGCGACCAATTTGTTTTTCTAGTTTCTACGTTTAAGCTCACAAAGACCGTCTGTACACTGATGCAATGAAGCACGCTGAGAGCCAGGCAGCCAAAAGAACGACGCTGTAACATGCCGAAGCGTTCAAACCTAGTAGCAACCTCATATTGCTCACTATTTAATTATTAGAACAATTCTCCCAAAGACCGTGAAAGGCGACTGAATAGTCCACTTGGTCGCTAAAGGGTTAAGAATTGCCTAATATCTGACTAGTGTTAGTGAAATTAAATTACCAGGAATTAGGGGCTGATTTAATAGATTCATTAATGTTATACTTCAAGTACAAGTACATTGGTGCTTGAGCTATGAAAGCATTCCCAGGTGAGGGAATACTCGTCATAAAACATGAGAAAAGCTTAATCATAAAATGCAGTGACTGGTTTATGGAATATTGCCTTCAAAATTTCGATCTGAAATACCACGCTTCACGTACTCGTATGTGCTGACTAATTTTGAACATTCAATTTTTTCATCAAATTAGTTATATGAGCGTAATATTTGGAGCGTCTACCCATGATATGTAACAAGATTTACCCTCAAATACATAGGTTCGTTTACGGAATGATTAAATCAGAGCATCACGACTGTAAACACCTAATCTAAGCTCAGTAAAAACTCATCAATGGTTAATCGACAGATTAAAAGTCGCACACATGAACTGAAATGATATCTTACAAATACATGGAATGAAACGTAGTCTTGAGTGAAGAACTTTAAAGTTAAAAAAGGTTTACGCCCCTGCTTTTTTGTCTAAATAATTTCTAGAGGAACCATGATTCACAGGTCTGCATTGTATACAGAGGCACTGGAGGCATACCAGTCAAAGACCACTGGTCAGTTCGATTTAATTTGCATTCCGGTAACAAGCAACGGAAACTTTCGAGGGTGACGGTCAACAGAAGTGCTTCGTGAAGATAACGTTCTTCAGTTTGTAACAGTGGTCCTCTCATACTAGAGTGTCGTGGGTGATGTCACGGAGTGTGGCTTGCCCCACTGACATACACCTACACTAAAAGAGCCACGTCCTCCCGAAAAAATGTAAAACAAGCGTTTCAAGGCAACTCGGTCTTTGTACTCAATTGTTACGCAGATTTCCTCTGAAGCTCGAACATGATAATCTTTTAACCCAAAATTCCATTGCTTACGTTTATAAATTTACTGTGTTATTGAGGACATATAGCTCGAAAATTACAAATGGATGAAGGTTGTTTTCACTTGAATGTTAAGCTCTTCCCTAAGCCTTTTTTCATCGTTGAGTCTCAGTTTCTATCTTTTCAACATAACAATAGGGAACACTGTAGGAATCTTTGAGAAAATGAAAATTAAATCTATGAAGATAAAAAAGAAATAGATAGGGCCACTTACAATACTATAACTATAAATACTAGTTTTTGATAGACTTCTGATTAGTATTTAGCAGACTGATTAACTTCTCAACTAGGAAAAATCGATTAAACGTTGAGCAGATTGTTTTGTTGAAGAAATTGCTACAGTTGCATCTATTAGGAGCTTTGACTGAAATAATTCAGCAATTAAAACATGGCCACAGCTCTTAATAAATCAACATACCTCAACTCAACATCACCAGCTTGGTCGACTATCACCAGCTTGGTCGACTATCACCAGCTTGGTCGACTATCACCAGCTTGGTCGACATCACCAGCTTGGTCGACTATCACCAGCTTGGTCGACTATCACCAGCTTGGTCGACTTTATCACCAGCTTGGTCGACTGGTGAGCGAATCTGCTTGCGAGCGGAAAGACCCGGGTTCGAATCCCGCCGCCGACATGGTTGACGCGGCTAGAAATACGGCATGGGACTTGGGTAAACAACCGAATAATTATTGAAGTAATTATCCGACCCAAGAATGGGCCAGAAGGTTCGTTCCTATAGCCTCATTCTATTCTATTCTAACTACACAAAAATTCCCTCACACACAACACACCTCTGGTGACGCATCTTTTTTTTTTAACATTTGGCTCATTAAAAGCTTGTCTTGACTCACACCACGTGTATTTTCCACGTGCATTTCAAAACCAAATCTATTTTCAAATAATTTGATCTGATTGATCTTACAAGTCAGTTATCTTTTTATCTTATACATGCCGTTTTTAAAAATCATAGCACAAAATTTAGAATGCTGCTCAAAATTTTATTAAAATTCTTCAAGAACGTGAATGAATAATTTCTAAATACAAAGATAAGAACTACTTAGAATATATTCGATGTCTTGTTGAACACAACAATACTGTACAAAATAACTAGAAGCTTTTCAGATGACTGCAGAACGCGCTTGATCAGAAACGGGTGTGACTATGTCAACCGACTCAGAGTTTTATTCTTAGTATTTTACATACGAGTTGTACACTGAGCTTCTTCATTTTTGATTTCGTTGTATGAGAAGCTGTGCTTGCAGGGCTTGTTTATGAGGCCGCGAAGAGGTGCTCATCCACACTAGGATGCTATAAAGTTACAAGACGATTTTGATCTTTTATTTTTTTGATGCGGTTGTGGCCGGCATGTGGAGTTAAACTCACGTGTATTCATTTAATTCTGGCTGAAGATGCTGCGTTATTCATTTAATTCTGACACAAGATGCTGCGTTATTCATTTAATTCTGGCTGAAGATGCTGCGTTGTTCATCTAATTCTGGCTGAAGATGCTGCGTTATTCATTTAATTCTAACTGAAGATGCTGCGTTATTCATTTAATTCTGACTGAAGATGCTGCGTTATTCATTTAATTCTGGCTGAAGATGCTGCGTTATTCATTTAATTCTGGCTGAAGATGCTGCGTTATTCATTTAATTCTGGCTGCAGAAGCTGCGTTAACTACAATCCTTCAAGGTAATTAAAATTACACTGAATTTAAATTAATTCCATGGTACAAAGTGAATGAGTTCAACTTCATTTGTAAGATATTATAGTTTCACTAACACAGAACAACAAAATAATGAGAAGAAATTTTTCGTCTTAATGATTTTTGATGTCTACGGAATAAATATTCCCCTGCTCTAAATGAGCTATTTATACTTACTCACATTTTCTATGCTCCATACTTTTCACGATATAAGTGAAGACGTTAATTTACAAATGTACGTAAAGGTATTGCTCAATTTTTTTAATGTGTGGGCTATCCTATGGTCTATCCGATTATCATCCAATGCATAATAATTTTATTACAAAAAGTAACGCAGGGTCTTACTTATTTCTCTACATAATTGAGACCGATTGCCCGAGGTACGACCGATGCTACGAAAAAATATGAGTTTCGAAGTGCAATTCGTTTCCTACAAACAGAAGGACGTAGTGCTGCTGAATGAGCAAAGTGTACGGTGACAACTTTATGAGTGAGGGTAGCGTACGGAAATGCTGTAGAAAATTTTAAGAAGGGCGAACCGACGTTCATAAAGAAGGTGGACAAGGGTGCAAGTCTACCACCACTTACGCCCTGGTTTACCATCTCCACCTTCCATTTTGAAACCCTCGCACATGTATGAACAAAATGAAAATTTTCTGCATTGGGCTAAGCACCAATTAACAACGGTGCTAAATTTGTGTCTCTCCAAACTAAGGTCAAACTAAGGCACTGTATAATTTAGAGCTAGAACCCAACAGGCCTCAGAACTGGATGCTATTATGCTTCATAGATTGATCTCAATATGGGTAGTTCACCTTAGAACTGAGTTACGCTGAGTAAGATGCGTCATCATGATGTAGATAATCAGTAATATTTCTTGAAGCAATATTGAGCGTTACATTCTTTCCAAAGATTAACTCTAGCATTATAAAACCGTCATACTAGTGTTGATATCTCAAACCGATTTTTGGGTCAAGATTTGTTAACAAATATTATCGTTGTTGTTCACAATTGGAAAACTCAGTTTCTAAAGCATTGTTTAAAAGTCATCCTTTCGTGATTCTGAGAGTTGACCTAAAATATGAGCATGGCGAAGGAGACGAAATATTAATTACTTTTACTAAGTTCGATGTCCGTTTTCTAGCGTCCGTGTAAATGTTCTAAGTTTATTTGCTTGCATGTTTTATGAAGGCACTCAGTCACCTCCCAGGCTCAGAACACATCAATAATGTTCCCGGAAGTGTGAAGCAAGACACTCAAATATTCAGTGACTATTAAGTGCATAATTAACCTACATAAGAAAGCTTGCGGTGATTGATCAATACCTATTACACTTTATAATAGCAATTTACACAAATGACCATTACTTACGAGGGTGGTGAGTTTTGAGTACTTACAGAGGGTCAAAACAAGTAAAAAATTGTTTGAATTTAGATTAAATAACTTTTAGGTCTTTTGCTTCTCTCAAATAGGAAAAAAATCGAATTTTATCAAGCTCATTGTCTTACCTCTATTATTCTTAACACAAGAACTCGTGTAATGTCTTTTAAGTATCAGAAGGGATGATAGTGATTTACTTCTATTAGAGCTGATTTCAGAACAGTTTAATTTTACCAGTACGAGGATAGTGACTCAAACGCTGCATGAACTATGACGCTTGACAGCTGTTTCCTTATTTCTATACGAAGTTTCATCAGTCAAATGTTGTTCATACTCAAACATTACAAGCAAAAGGGAGATTTTATACGTACTTGTTCTCAAATAAAGCTCGATAACTTCGAAAAATTATGGAAAGATCTTTCTTGCAATGCTGGAGCTCAACCAACATGGCAAGTAAACAAATGCAATTTGTATCCTTACCTTGCTTGTGATGTTCATCTCTTTGATATCTCAAACATGAGCACGAATGGTTTTTTGCTCGTCACGACATTCTGTGGTGTAAATCCGTCTGTAAATATTGACTTTGACCACAGCATATGCAGGACTCAAGCAGCCAGAGAGGTCGACCAATATGAATACAAAAGATCAAAGTTCCACACGACAGAAACACGCTTGTGCGTGTTCTGCACTACGTGCGAACGAACATCTTATCTGCTCTTAATGAATGTTAAAATATTGCCAAATTTTACGCGATTGGTTGTTGATTTAATGAATATGCATAGACTCAAAAGTACTTGATGTGCTTTTTCTGTCTTGTCTAGAATCGCTGCAAAATGTTAACTGTTTGAAGCATTTTACAATGGCTTGAAGAAAAGAGCCTTCATTTTGAAGAGTCTATGATGCTAAAAAGGTGGAGAATTTGACGTGAACTTTTCCATCAATTAAGTTTGTTAAATATAAATTGAAGCTTCAGAATGTTTCAGAATGTGATCATGAATCAATGTAAAATCATAATCATATTGTAGATACTAACTTTGTGAATTAGAAGAGCAAGCAACAGCCGTTCACATTTGTGATAAATAACAAAGTCTTGGAATATAAACCTGAAACGTACAACTTCACCATTCCTCTTTATTTAACACGTTTGTTGCGATGCGACCCACCGGTGGGTCACTTAGGTTAGGTTCTGTAATTTTTTCCAAGTCTTTTAGTGATTATGTGTACAAAGTAAAGATTTGCACCGGCTAGGCAATCGCAACAAACGTGTTAATGAATCCATAGGCACAAAGCATAAAATTATTTAAGAACACTCTTAATATATAATTACTGAATGTAAAATAACATTTTTTCTTTCGAGTTATAGTGCCTATTAAAACGAAATCAATGTGGCTCTTTTAACTAAACCAGGCAGTCGTGTTCTTCATGACTTTTTGTGTTCTTTGTGGTCTTTGTGATCTCATTTTACTGTCAGTCCTCAATGCAGCGTGTTGAGTGCTTCAACAGAAAGAGGTCTAGAATAACATAGCTCTGTATATCATATTTCTTATCAAATATATATAAATATATATATATATATATATAACTGTTGGCCACTATTGATATCCTAATTTAAACACAGTGATTTTAATTTTTATTACTGTATAACAATTTCTTATAATTCATCTTTTGTTTGTTTAGCGCGTTGGTCTCAGTCTTGAAGTAAATCAATGACTTCTTCTATCCTCACTTTGCACATAAGTTCATTTAAGGCTTCTTTTCAAATGACCAAATGAACGATTTTCAATGATATTATTTCTTTAGTATACGTACTGTATGCTCAAAAACAAGTAGGCTACATAATCAGGCATAAAAGTGAAATTTTTAGAAGCTTTTCGTTACTTTTTTGCTCGAGTTTCAGGTACATGTCTAGAATTGACCGTAAAAGACAATTTTAAACAGCTCTAAAGCTTGAGATATATTTTCCTTTGCCGCACCTTGATCTAGACTTCGTTGTGAATATCGAACTGGACTATTGTAACCCAAGTAACTTCCTATCCAGATAATCTTGATAATAAAACATGGCTTACAAGTCTTTAATAAGCCCCAGGGCACCTTGAAGAGAACAGGCATCATCAGTAAGCTCAGAAGCTGAACATCACGGAAGGATTTTGCACTGTCATAAATCCAGACTTAATTATAGTGCAAACCTCCATGTAGCGCCACGGGTGTAGAGTGCACCCCTTCACTTTATTTAATGATCACAATTTAAGGGCGAAAATACACATCAGTTATGTAATCGAGTCTATCTTAAAAAAATGTAAACCTTTTTTCACAGAACTATGTAAAATCGGAATGAATTAATTTTTAGAAATTGTAACATCAATGATTATTCATTGACTTTCAAAGCGTCCGGATATAACGGCTTCACACCACAGTGACCTCATAGTTACCCTGTGACAGGTGGCTCTCTTTATATTCTCTGGATCATTTTATTATTTAATTAAGGAATAAATTAATGTAAGGTCAATTTGAATCTTTTAAGAGCAACTAATAATAATTCTAAATTCTTCTTAAAAGGAACATTCAATGATATTTCTTCATTTCTCTATGGTTCCTTTACTTTGATGAAATGTTTTAAATGGCACGTGATATTCATGCCGGGTGCCAGCTGAGCTCATTGGCTGGGGTCAGGAAGTTCAGACTCTGACAGAACCGAAGCAAGTCAAAACTAAGTCTAAACAAAACTTAGTTTCGAACGTCTTAAAATGAATGACTATTTTGTATGGACGATTAACAGGTCAGCGAACGGGAAAACTCACTTTCAGGGAAATTATCACAATGTAAAGAAACAATGATATATATACGAGGTGTTGGAAACTAAAGGCTTATAACATCTCGTAGTATTCCATGATCACGCATATTATTGTGTCTCTTCTGTGTCAACTTCAGAACTGTGTTGAGAGAGCGAAAAATTTCGAGGCACACTTAATTACCGTGACATAATGCATGAATTAGATCATTTTTTTGTGTTATTTTTCAGTGGTATGCTTGAAATTGCACATTCTTTTTCAAGAGTTTTAAAAGAGACGTAGTCTAAATGATGTTTTTTTTCAGGTAGCTTATGAAACACTTATGGTTTGATTCAATTATGTTTCTTTGCCGAGTTACATATTTTTTTGATGGTAGGAACATGTTTCTAAAATCCTCAGAACTTCTTTATAGAATGATTTACCCTCGATATTTAGAAGCTCGTCTGTACACAAGCGAGTCGGGTATTCGTTCAGTAAACAGGAGCCACTGCGCGTATAAACAATCCTGAAAGCTGGTCTGTGAGTCGGAAACTGTAATTCCCTCAGCGTGTCTTGCCTTTCTGTCATGCTAGGATGCAAGAAAATGCTTCTATTTCGCAGCACACAATTTCACAAAAAAAGGCGAACAAATTAATAACCAGAGACTAAATGCCGTATGCCTTGAGGAAAAAATTTTAAGTGTCAGTGTCATGGAACTGAGTTCATGGTATGAGTGGGAATATTTACAATTTTCATTTCGGTTTCTGATAAATTTGCAATCGCTTTCCATGTCCAGAACTTATGTTCAGAATATACAATTTTATAAATCGAAGAAATTAACTCTAGTATAATTTTAAATACACCATTCTAATTTGTTTTACTTTACGCATTAAACTGTAATTTCTTTGACATTAATATATCAGTGTAAAGCTTTAGCATATTTTGTAATAGTTCTATGTAATAATTGACCAGAATTTTACTAATAGCTTTAAGCTTAGCTGTGAGTGACCTCCAGACGTCCTCTGCATGCCCCCTTGGGGGCAACGCTCCAGAGCACTCGCTGTGTCCAGCGCTGAACTGCCGTGCTATTACGGTCTTGCCAACTATTGTGTAGCGCTAACTTTGGCTGCTCACATAATTTGGCAATGGTAGTGAGACACTTGTTTCTGAAATGAAAGACAGAAGTTTGTCTGGATATGCTTTCTAAGATTTCATCACTTCAAAAATTTTAATGTAATCTGGAGGTTACTGAGCTCTCAAGTCTTCGTATTAATGTATAGAGATGTTTTCTATTTTATCTATTGAGAGTATTAGTAACATAAAAATATGGGGTTATATTTTGCTACTGTTAGTAATATAGTAACTGAAACTGCCAGGCTAACAGAAGCTCATGATATAAGGAGAAAATATTTGGATTTTTTTATAAATCAAAAACCTTTATTCCCATGAATATTTCCCATTTGAACTCAAATCGTGCAAGTTGCAGAGAAGATACACACTTTGACTTTCTTAATACGAGGGGAGAATTGATTTTTTGACAGCTGATACTTTACTATGATTGAATAAATTTAAATTTTAACTTATACGACCGTACTGTGATGCCTGAAAGAATATAAGGATCATGGCTAGAAAGTTTGTTGCTCTCACGCACGGTTTCGTCGCTCCTACGTACAGTTAACACGAAATTCACTTCATCCCTGGTCGAGGTGGCGAGAACCCATGATATCAGTACATTGAAAAGTCATACGGATTTATACTCAAGTTGCCTTGACAAAACGAGCTAAAGATTGTGCTAAAGTCTATATTTTTAAGATCATTGTTACCAAACGTGGACAGGAAACGTAAAAGATAGTCGTTAATTGAAGCTATCTTTACTATGTGAACACTCTGTCAGACCCTGGTTTTGGCAAAGACGGTTATTCCTTTCATGATTGAGGATGCCAATCATCAATGTCCGTTAGGGTTTTTGAGTCTGCTCTTTAGAAGTTTTTACTTTGAAGAAAGCTATAATTGATAAGGGAAAATGTAAAGCCTATTTGTGAGATAATTTTTCGACAGTTACATTTTTATCTTGAAAGATGTATTAGAAGTCGACGATCTAAAATCGTAAAACGAGGGCTTTCTTTATCGCATTTTTGGAAGAACATAATATTTAAGTTTGAACAAAATTTACTAATTATATTTTTTACTAAACCAGAGCAAAATTCTTTAATTATTTATTAGTAATTCTACATTTGATGTCGCAACTGGACCACAATTTCATTTTAAGTTGAAAATGGAATACTCTTACCGTAGGAGGTATTGAATTCAATGGTGAGGTGCAGTAACAATTCAATACGAGAAAAACCATATGGTGAGATCGGAGCAGGCAGAGTGTGATAGAAGAGTTAGACTTCATTTCATGAGCAAGGACTTTTTTCGCAGGGGCCTGAGAATAATTTCAAGTGGTTGAAAGAAAGCGAGATGAGAAAGCCCAGAAGGTAGTGAAGAGGTTCGAGATCTGGAGACCTGCCACTTATGAGATCATTTAATGCTTGCAGAAATCAAATGCCGAGCTCAAACTTCTAAAGGACCAGCGGAAGGAAACCTCAAGAGGTTGAAATTAATGGAGTCCTGAGAGACAGAGTTGGGGTCAATTTCCCACGGTTGGTGTGGGCGAGGTCTTCTCTGGATGAGAAATCATTGGCGTCCAAATGCTATGTGTTTTCTAGAAGAGACGATGCTCAACTTTGAGGTCTATTGTTGATCATCAACTGAAGGAGTGTTTAATCAGATTGTGTAGGAAATATTCATTGCTTCATTCAAATTACAGCAGTTCAGTAACCATTTAATTATTGTCACAAGGGTTCAGGTAACTCTACTGAAAATGAACATTAAAAAACGTGCTGTAAAAGACATAAATTGATACTTCCTTGAATGTGTTCTCTAAGCTTTCCTATCAGGCCTGCCAGCCTGTACGTAAGTCCCTTAAAATAGGAACATAATCATAATGCAGTGCTTCTTGCAAGACGTAGGAGCAAAAATAAATTTGTTCATGACGGTGTTGACATCCTGTATGGAAGCCAATAAATCACTCTCTTACGTGAGTATGCGAGAAGCTTGTGTCACGATCACATGATTGCTCATCCATGAGCGTGTGTGCGCTGCATTATCCTACAGGTGACATATTACATCAAATTCATTTTGGTAATGACGTACCCTACGCTTCAGACGACTATTACAAATAAATAAACCCCCAGTTTAAGAACACATAATTTTTGAAGCACGTGAAACTTATTCAAAGCTCACCAGTTCTCACTGCTAATGTCATCGATGCATTGCCGTGCTTGGATGATGTCACTCGAGCACCTCGATGATTTACAGGCGTCAGGGCCTCAAGTTGAGTTGTCAAGAGTCTCAAGTTTAGCAACCGGATATTGAGTCGTCCTCTTACTGGTTAGGCTTGAATCTGCAAATATCGTTTGTGATTTTATGCTAGGCATCATCTTTTGGACAGGTAATCGCTATCTTGCAGGATAGAAAACCCACGAGTTTCAACAGTGTAAAATAGCAGCTGAAATCATACATTTCAGAAACGTGTATGAATGAGCACTTACTATATGTACACGCATTCTGGCGGCTGCTACTGAAAAAATAGTGTAGGTCTAGAGTTCAACATGACAGGATGAATGCAGTAACAAACAAGAATCATATCTAATATAAAGGAAAAGACTCGAACTAACTGGTATTCAATAATTATCTACTTAACAACATACTTTTTAAGCATCTCGGTAAGTACTACAATATTGGTCAGGCTTACGTTTTTAGGACAAATTTCAAAAGGAGAACCATCGAAAATAAAAATAAAAGTCATCATCACTTATTGTAACCATGTTAATACGTTCATAAACATGACACTGATGTACCCTCAACCTTTTTAGCAATCCGCATGACAGGTTTCATGCTCAATGTCATAACAATCCCACCCGAATAAAGTTGATTTTCTGTACCATCGTTAGAGCAAAATCAATTATATGGACTTCCCTTTGTCGAAGAGAGAAATGCTGTGTAATATTGTTGTGATCCAGTAATCGAACTTATCGAACTGAATGATGTTTGCATGTTTATCGTGGAGGTGAAGTAGTCATCATCGTGCCTCGAGTGACTTGTATCATGAAAATAGCAACCTTCAAAACAAGAAACACGCGTGTGATGAGAGAGATCTTTACAGTTTTAGAAAATGCCCATGAATATAAAGTAAACAAACTTTGTTTACGTGGTTGGTGGAGGCTTCTCGCATTTTACGTTTTCCATTACAAATTCAGTGACCATGAAGAACAACGCTTGTTTACATAATGTTTGACACCTACTTGAATATAATTGATTTTTCAACCTCTTGTACAACATGAATGATACATAGTTGATGAAAAAAGTTGTTGCGTAAATACATTAGACTTTGAAATCGTATTAGCATTGCCAAAAGCCTTCAGTCACTTGTGGAAGCCTTGGCTTTATGTTACCAAATTATGACTCACTTAACATAATTCATGTCTTCGTGGTGCTCTGGTGAACGAAGAGCTGTGTAGTAACAACAAAGGCCACAATATCTTATATAATTTTTATCACCCATCTGAATGAAAAAAAATTAAAAGCAAATTTGCTACAACATGTAATTTAAGTTTGAAGATTAGGGTTTTGAGAAAATTAGGCTGAAGAAATACTGGATATTTCTTGTTTAAACTGCTGTGTGAATATGGATGTATTATATGTACTAGAACATACAACATGCTTAGCAGCTACTCTGTTTCCTCTGCAGATCATTTTTTAAATAATAAATATTCTACAACGTTTCTACCTAATTTACCTAAATATTGCGGTGCAACATTCACATATTACGTGCTCTGACTGAAATTACATCATCCTATTTTGCGTATAATCAGCCCACGGACTTTCTATGTGCTTCTCCCTGTCAACTAGAAAACTAATGATCCGCCCTTAAGAGGTCGATGTTATCAAATTTAGAGGCGCCCATATGGCTCAGGCTGCCAAACTTTAGGGAAAAACGAAAAAGTTTTCTTTGGAAACACTGCTCTATTAGAGAGAAAAATCTGACAGTCCAAATGAAAGATAAACTTCGAATACTTGTTATAATTCAGACCCTTTACAGCCAAGCTGATCGTAAACTTGAAGTTTATTTAAATCTTGATGTTTACTGCACCATGAACCTTAATGAGGACGGGGTCTGTGTATGAGCCCAGACGATGTCTCTCATGATTAGTTTTTCTCCTAAGGGTCAGATTTTACAGGCAACACATGGGGTGGAGATGACCAAAAATAAAGCCGCTTTAAATACAAAACTGTGGCAAGATTTTCTTTTTATCAATCACAAACTTAGACAGCAACGTGGAGTTATGATATTACTAATAATCCTGTTGTTGTATGCATGAGATCTGTAATAATTCCCAGCATTCGCAATAAGTTCAAAACTTTATCCTACCTCTCTCCCAGATGAAGTTACAAGAGAAGGGGTAGTAAACAGTACGTTTCTTCAAGACTTCTTGATTTTTAAATAACTCTTGACCAAAATCAATATTTGTTTAATAAACATATGAATAGTCCATAACTATTTGGATTCTTTGAGGAAGAAAAAACGTTTAATTCATGTACAAATTTTTCGTGATCGTAAAGTTGTTCTCGTGTAAGACGTGCGATGTCGAGTGCGTGGCTGCAGTTGCTAAGGCATGAGGTGGCCATGCAGGAGATAAGTCTGTTGCTGATACGCTATCGCTTCTTCTAAAATAAAACTTGTTGCATAAAACGCTTGTACTCTTTGTACATGTGAGTTTCTTGTTGTAAATAGCAACATTAATTCAAGTTCTATAGGTGCGGGGCATTGGTATATATTTGAATTGCATGACATTTTTGTAGAAAAATATACTCAATAGTTATAATAAATGAGATTTTAATAAAAAAATAAATTGAAAAAGTGATGTGTATCAGCAATTGCTGACTTTCAGCGATTTCTTCAGAAAATGTAATGGTCTATATTATTCGACGTCGCTAAATAAGAGTTTAGTTTATTATTTTACTTACAGATACAGCTAATAGTTTAGCCAGGGAATATGATAGTCATGATATGTGCATTCATTGTTATTAGAACAACATTTCAACAAATTTTCTTTGAAACATTTCTTTTAAATTTTCCAAATTTAAGAATTTTACGGCTTGATGGCTCTTGTGCACATTTTTACTTGGTGAAACAAAAACGTGGATAAAATGTCTGTGTGTGATTGTCATGCATGTGCATGATTGATGCCTTTGCGTTAGACGGCATGGGACTTGGGTAGCAACCGAAGAATGGACCAAAAGGCTTGCTCCTGTTGCCAAATTTTATTAATCAGTGCAATCATACATCATGACACACACAAGTGTGTCAAGTCATAAGTTCTATATAAAATGAAAGCGTAGGTATTCTTTCACGCTTTCATGTACGCATTTTCTCCTTTGCTACGTTCTACAATAGTAATATATTCTATACTACTGTGTCCAGCACTAGTAGTATATTCTGTACTACTGTGTCCAGCACTAGTGGTATATTCTACACTACTATGTTCAGCAATAGTAGTATATTCTACACTACTATGTTCAGCACTAGTACTATATTCTATATTGCTATGTTCTGCACTAATAGTATATTCTCCACTGCTGAGGAGAATATACTCGTGCTATCCTTCTGAGTGATTAATTCATATATTTCAAACGGATGAATCTTAAATTATATCCTCTATTTGGTCGTAATTAAACCATGAATGATAATGTGCAACTTTATGTTAATGCAAATTAAAGTTCGTCTAAATTATGGAATGCATTCTGCAATATCTAGTGATGTTAACACCTTGTTAAGTATTTTGTATGAAGATGTTTATGTGTTTTAACATTTTGATAGATTACCACGACAGTGAAATATTTCCGCAGTTTACAGAGGGTAAATTGATTCCTTTGCAATTCCTGCTTTTTGTTGTTATTGAGAAGTGAAGGTAAACACGAGGAACAAATGAGGGTCGATGACTGCAAACCAAATATGTTTACATTCGTTGCAACATAATTCTAATCACTGAAGTACATGGATACATGGACCTTGATAAACAATAGTGTTGAGAATCCTGCTGGTGCAGTCACTTATCTCTAGTACTTATATTACGTAATTATCATAATATAACAACTTTTTATTTTATTCCAATAGTGCTACTAAGTAATGATATTGTTGCAGTGAATTATTATTTCATTACAACATGGTTGTAACTTGTTTTCTTGATTAAACACCAAGTAACTTATTATTTTATCTTAGTAATTTAGCGTTTAATCTTGGTATCTTAGTATCTCATTACCTTATCTAAATAATTTAGCGATTTATCTTAGTAACAGTATCTCATTATCTTATCTTATACCTGTAACTCATTACGTTTTCTTAGTAACTTATTTCACACGTTTCTGATGAATCATTGAAGCTCATGCCCCTATACTTCAGTGACAAGGTGACCCACACGCACAAAATTTATCAGTTAAGGTACCTGACTTTAAAGCCCTCGATGTAGTTAGCATTGGACGATCGAGTTACGACGTTCCGATGCATTCATTAAAGGTTTCTTGTCGCTATTGGTGCGTGAATGTTGTAGTAGGTGCATCTAGTGACCTATTTGTGTTGAGAGTCTCGGCCACCAAGAGCTTGAGGGCAGCCAACACATGAACATTTGTGTGCCGGCAGCCACACAACCTGCATCGGGTTTTCGTCGGATTTGACTGCGGACGACATGAGCATTTATTCCTGCATCTTCATTGACTTCACTTCATCATGAAGGAGTTATTTTCAATCTGAAAATAATAATTAATATAAAGAAATAATTCAATCTGAAAAATATTTCAGTGAACGATGGTTTCGATTTCGTTGTGATTTTTGAAAAGGGTAGGATATTTTGCTTAATAGGTTAAAAAAACATTGACAAAAGAGTTATTAGGTTTGTCATCGCCTCGAAGTACTTGTATGAGGCTTGTGTATATGTCATAAATTATAAAGACATCATTTACTGTTGTTCATTGAATCAGTGCTTCTATATGTGTAATAATACCTCTTTATTAAACCCTTTCCTGCTCTCATGAGATGTCAACTTCCGTAAGGATATTCTCCAGAATTTTACTTCATTAAAGAGGGTAAATCGAAAATGTTCAATGAAACTAGGAACATAATTTTTATGTTTTAGCAAAGAACAGGCACCTATGCGTCCCCTCATGAATTTTGGACGAGAGACGGATGTAGGAACTCGTATAGCAGAAGTCGTCGTCCCAAAAGCCGCTGAGCTTTAAATTTTTTAGGCCTCTGGAATCCTGACATCAAGACTGCCCTTGCAGGCCTGAGCAACTCTCTTGAATATTACACGATGGCCTCAAGTCTGGTTGGCAGTCGTAGTGCCAAAAATATTCATTCTCTATGCAAGGATCTAGTCCCAGAAGACAGGCTCATAAAGGCCCTTTAGCAGGCTAAAGAGTGGCTCATTAAGCTCGAGTTCTCAATCTAAAAGAAAATAAATAACTGAAGGGATCAGGTGCATCTAGTCAATATTTGTTTGGCATCATGTTTATTTCTTGCTATAGGAGCTACTAAAATTATTGGGAGCTGTGGAGCGTTATTATTCTTGCTAAGATTATATATGAACTTTACTTAAACCTCGAGAACGTCCTGCAACAAACACACAAAAAAGTGAAGAATATTTCTCCGTACTTCTTTCGTAATTAACAAAACTTAAAAGAACTAACCCAGTAATGTCAACCTCTATTTTGATAAAATACTCGCATAAAATACTTCTCAAGTTCACTTTTTGGGAGCAAGGCAACAGAATTGTGAACACTTGCTTTGCCTGGCAGGTCTGTCAGACTTAAATTCTTCAGTAGAATAAAGCCGTCTTTGTCAAGTTTATTTGTTCAAGTTTTGTATCTTCCAGTTCAGATAAACTATTTTATGGCCGTTTATAATATTATTTCCTACTTGGATTTATTGTTATTCATTCTGATTGAAGTTGTTCATTCCACAAGACATAGAAATAAATTATCAATTATTTTACTATTGAAGTTTGATGTCAGTCCCACATATATTTTAATTTTGTGCTACAACAAGCGTTGCCGAATTTTTTATGATTAAAGCTAATCTAAATTTGGCTAAATCCATGTTGCTTTAAAATTCTAAAATTCTGTTTGATTTGTTACTGATGTTGAGTTTAATGGAGCAGGTCAATTGATTAATCGCGTAAATCTATAATGAATCCTAATAATACAAACACTTGAAGAATGTGTAGCATCTCTGCAATGCAGCATTCGTTTGTGTAAATAGTGAGTTATTTTTTATTAGACAATAACCCTTGAAGCAGAAAAACATTAAAATCCAAGCGATCTATCATAGTTGTGCCATTGGAATGCATTCACTCATGCCACGCACGTTCGCCTTAATTGATGTCTTAATTGTCTTGAGCTCCTCAGAGGAGTTTGGTCTTGCTTGCAAGTTGTTTGATTGAGTCTCTCAGTATTTAAGATCTGCTACAGCCCATTTAGTGGTGTTAATTCCTTACACAGATGATTCATATGTCTAGTCGGCAACAGTATGTATTTTATATAAAAGAGATAGATAACGAATACATGAACTTCACTCCCGTTGAAGACGATGAACCTGATGTGAAATAAATTTTAGTGCAACTATGAACCTTATATTGCAGCTGTAATGTTATCACAATATTGCAGTGGCAATCTCAATGCTGCAGTGATCATCCTAGTGTTGTAGTGATGACCCCAATGATGATGCAGTGATCATCACTACGCTGCATTGATCATCCCAATCCTGCAGTGATCATCACTACGCATCGGTCATCATTACGGATCACCACAATGCAGTGGTGACCGTGCTTAAAAACAGTGATCATCACACTACATACAGTACAGTCAACCCTCGATAAGACGGACTACTAGGGGGGAAGGGTGGTCCGGATTAGCCGATTGTCCGGAATAACTGATATGCCTATATATATGCCTATATATGCACAAATAATCACCTTAATAAGGCCTAAATATATAATACATTATACTGTATGCACTATACTGCCGTATACTTTAAAATATTTAGCCTTTGGGGTAAAAGAAATTACAATATTAATTACTAAAAAAACGGATAAGACGTCCGTCTTATCCGATATCCGGATTACCGAGGTCCGTCTTATCGAGGATTGACTGTAGAGTTCTGACACTGCGTAATGAACATCACAGTGCAGAAATGAATGACAAAATGAGAAGTTGAACTTGACAATTAAGTGAAGCACATCTCTGTGCTACAAAGTGAACAAGATGAAGGCTGAAATTATCGACTCTGGAAGCTCCTTACCAGCGTAGCTATGATACACGAGTCTGTTGGGCTCCAGCATGACAGCCGCTCATCAAGTGTGTGAGGGAGAGGAAGCGAAATGAATACAAATCTTCACCATTAACAAGTGTGAGCTCATACATAGAACGATGCCCCAGCTCATCTTTGTGTCCTTATAAACTTTTAAAGATTATTTTTTTGTCTATAGCAAATGATAACATGGTGGGACAGTGACCTTAAAAGGTGCTGTGACGACAGGCACTACACTGCAGTGTTGCTCAGTGCAGTGGGGGAGTTAGAGGTCCGGGAAAGAGGGGTGATGGGGAGATGCAGTACGGCAGCATGGAGGTCAGTGACATCGAGGGCCTGGCAGGCGCCGTAGCTTTCTCCGATGCCAAGCTCCTCCATGTCTCCCTCTTGCGGTCGTTTGAGAATTGTGTGCATGTTGATGCTGCCAAGCGACGGGATAAAATTTCAACATTAAAAAGACGTTTCTCCAAGAACTAACTCCACCAAAAGACCTACTCTAATGAGCACTGGCTAAAACCTCATCAGAGCAACACAATCCCCAGGCATAGAGTTGCTTTCATCAGAGAGTGCCACGCACAGCCATGTGGCATTGCGACTGCTGCAGTCTGTGTGGCTGGCACCAGTGACGTCACACCGCGCCACAAGCCGCGCCTTGTGATAGGCCACGCAAACATTGAGCAACTGAAGGAGGACTGCCAATAAATAAAAGAATTGGGCAGAAATAGCCGCGTGTTGCTTAGGCAGGTTAACGAACAGGGTGCAATTGTAGTGAGGCTTAACTCTAATCAAATTTCAAGCTGCAATTATCAGATCTTGTTAATTGAGCGACATGTTGGTTTTGTCAGTAATGCGTGATCATACAGCTTGTTCAAAAACTATAGTTTAAAGTTTGAAACTCCATAAGTTACTAACTATTGTATGTAAATACGAGGATGAAATAAAATTATCTGATTGATAAGCAGACAAAGTTGTGATAAACGAACAAATTTCATTAATTATCTGCCTGAGAAACCGATAAATTACGCCAAGAGCAACTTTGTTCTCCTAAAGTTACTGTTTGGTGAGGGATGAGCTCTATGGTCTAATCGAGTTTAACTTTTTTAATACATGTGAATCAGATCTTTTGATTTTTTTAATTTTTTCAATTGTTTAAAAAATTATCTGTAATGTAGGAAAATTGATAAACATTTTCCCAAAATTTACAGCACACACCTCAAATCGATGGCTTTACTTGGGAATCGGTTCTACAACAAATCAAGACCGCATTGTTCAAATTCTCTATTACATCATTTTCTTTGAGGATTGCTGAAAAACGAGTTTTTCGAGCGAACTCTTCTTTCAGACACAAATTAAAAGACTGTCATGTTACTGTATTGAATGCTATTATTGAAAATTTTCCTCTTCATTTTAATAAATGCATTAAATGTGAAGATGTACACTTTGAATATAGATTTAATGTTAATTTTTGTTTTAGAATTTTCTCTTTCAGATGGTTTATTTCATCTTTCTACCTACAATGATTAGTGAGTTTGATCATTTCAAAACCAAAAAATTTTTTGTTAACACGTTACTGTAAGTATCCGGTTTTCATCGAACAGATCACTCATGAAGAAGATCGGGTTTACTCTGAACGGTGAGGCAGATTCATTTCAATTCATTGGTTATGCAACAAATGTTGCTGGTCAGCCTTTCACCTCACCGGTGGGTCACGCTGAAGTCAATGATCGGTTTCTTTCAGAGCTGCGGTCGCCCATGAACGAAAATTTTCGATGAGAAAGTGTCAATGGAAGGCGCATACCCCACAATAGGCATCATTCCTGCGAGGTTAATGGGATACAGTCGCTGGCCGAAAGCCAAAAGTTCATTGAATTTAGAACACAAAAAGCAGTCTTGAATGCAAGCTAAGTATTCAGACAGTCCAGCTCAATTGGCATTCTGCTGTTATTTAAAGCAAAACTATCATGTGTTTTTCTTAAAATTAGTTTACGTAATGCACATTTTTTTCCTCTCTTCTGTAGAATAGAATAGAATAGAATGAGGCTATAGACACGAACCTTCTGGCCCATTCTTGAGTCGGATAATTACTTCGATAATTATTCGGTTGTTTTACCCAAGTCCCATGCCGTATTTCCAGCTGCGTCAACCATGTCGGCAGCGGGATTCGAACCCGGGTCTTCCCGCTCGCAAGCATATTCGCTCACCAGTCGACCAAGCTG
>VCRD01001673.1:4126-32251 GCA_006783055.1 Trinorchestia longiramus | reverse complement strand
TCTGTACCTCCTTCATTGGTACCACATCATATGTACCTCCTTCATTGGTACCACATCATCTGTACCTCCTTCATTGGTACCACATCATATGTACCTCCTTCATTGGTACCACATCACCTGTACTTCCTTCATTGGTACCACATCATATGTACCTCCTTCATTGGTACCACATCACCTGTACTTCCTTCATTGGTTCCACATCATCTGTACCTCCTTCATTGGTACCACATCATCTGTACTTCCTTCATTGGTACCACATCATATGTACCTCCTTCATTGGTACCACATCACCTGTACTTCCTTCATTGGTACCACATCATCTGTACCTCCTTCATTGGTACCACATCACCTGTACTTCCTTCATTGGTACCACATCATCTGTACCTCCTTCATTGGTACCACATCACCTGTACCTCCTTCATTGGTACCACATCACCTGTACCTCCTTCGCAGGGCTGCTTCTTGAGATACCAGCTGTCCCATAAAAAAAAGAAATTTGCTATAGTTAATTTAATTGATGGAAAATAAACAATATTTTTAACACACAGTATTGGTAAATTTATTTTTAGTAGTCGAACTAAAGTATTCCAGAAGTCATTCACTTGGATGTTCTTTCATCGAGTTGAAAATTTATTAACTGCAGTACCCTGGAATTAGAACAAAAGTTATGAGGAAATTTATAGTTTAAGTAATAGTTTTGGTTCTTTGTTATAGTAAAATACAGTATAATGAATAGTACAATATGCATGTAAAATGCATGATACGAATATGATATTTCATTTTTTTTCTGCAGCACCCTACAATTTTAAATTTCAAGTGGGGTGCTGTAACCTGGGAAAGTATAAATTTAGAGTAAACTGTTGTGACTCGAGAGAATATTCGAAGACTAAAATATCACAGTGAACCCTCAATTATTTCACAATCCAAATTTTGTATTACAAAATAGAGCATAAGTTGTGTTAAGTTGTTTTAATCTGAGGATTGAAGCAATTCTAACATACTTCAAATTCAGCGGCAGGCTTTCATGCCACCTAACCAAAGACCTAAAAATATCACCCCATATAAACATCTGAGATAACCCTCCGCTATTAAAAAAATTTGCTCAACGTGCTTCTTCCTATTCCCTTCATCTCAACCTTTCCGTGTCATCTTTTTTTGTGGCTCATCTTGTGCGAAACTCTCCCTCACATCTCTCCTGCAGGCACCAACCACCACCACCACCACCACCTCGATGATACAATGCCTTCAGCAGCGTGGGAGACGGTAGAGACTGCGTTGCCTGGAGACACAGCAAAGTTCAGCGGGTGTATACAGGATACAAAGCAGAGTTCAGCGGGTGTATACAGGATACACAGCAGAGTTCAGCGGGTGTATACAGGATACACAGCAGAGTTCAGCGGGTGTATACAGGATACACAGCAGAGTTCAGCGGGTGTATACAGGAGACACAGCAGAGTTCAGCGGGTGTATACAGGATACACAGAATGACTTGTGAATACGTCAGACCATCAAGGTCACGTACCTCAGGAATTACGGATCCACGAACACATGAATTCTCCCCGTCCGTGGGTTGCGCTTTAATTTAAGTTCATTCCACGAATTCGAGGAGAATTTTCGTCCGTGGCGCGATATTAGTTGTAAATTTAAAGAAAATTCGTAAGTATTTGTAGAAAATTTATGTAAGCTGAGCATTAACAATCTTACGCGTCTTCAAATTTTAGTACAGTTGGGGAAAAATATTAAACTAGCTGGTATAAAAGCTGTCAATTGTGAACAGAGATTCATGAGTAACTGGAGACAATAGACAAACATGTAGTTACCACGGTAGATCATTCACAATTGTTTCGAAGGAGCAGAGCCCAAAGGAAGATATCAATGAATACGTTTTCATTCATGCGTTTGTACCAATGGACTTGATCTACAATTCATTTACATGATTTGCTCTCCCACTTGATATATATTGCAACAAGTTTATATTTCGTTCTCATTAGGTATGCACATATATTCTTGAATTAGCTATGTCACTCCTTTGTTCGAAGCCTTAAATTTATTTTCCGCATTGAGATAATTTTTAGACTTGTGATGCAAGGACCATTAGGGGAAGGGACGTCAAAAAACTATTACACAAATTTCGTATTTGTGAAATAATGATCAACTGTCAGTGCTTGTCAAACTGACACAAGGATTAATTTGAAGGCTTACAGATATAAGTTGAAGCTCATACGCCCTGAATACGAAGAAAAACCTACACTGACCATGATATTTATCACCATGATTCGCAATAACTTTATTAATTACTTCACACTATAGAATGCTATGCCTTTCAAAACTCTGGAGTTGACATTGATAAGATAGCTTTTAGTCGTGCTTCATTTATCGAGCATTATTTTTGCGATAGATCATATAAAACGGGCTATGGAATTTCTCCCTTTTTCAGGGCCTTGAAACATTCAAATTATCTGAAACAACCACTTTCCATTCGAAAGGCCGTTCACTGTTAATATATCCCTGGCGAACGCAGCCCTATTGGGCTATCGCTACACATCAGCCAAACCCTGTTTTAGCCGTAGGCCTAAAGGCGGAAACCATTCAAGATTCTCTCCTCATCGTGAGCAGATTCTATGAATCAAGTTCGGCCATAAGCCCTGCTCATGGTCGCCCGCTCGAAAGGAGGCTGATTGCTCGAAGGTTTTGTTGGTTAGAGCTTTCGACGCTACCGCAGGGTGCGGCAACATAACTTCCTTTTTTTGAAAGAAACTTTCTTTGAAAAAAGGAAGTTATGTTGCTGCACCCTGTACCTCAGAGAACTTGTGGCGATGATGACCTCCGTCGTGTTTGGTTTACAGCTCACCTTAAGAGTTTTCTAGGGTTTGTCAAGGTTCTTGGTCTCTGCTCTATACTTTCACTTTGACTTTTGAACTGAATTGTAATCGTTAAAATGTCAAGAAGTTTTGGCATCAAGAAAGAGAGAACTTTTTGATTCGGGGAGAACGGCACGAAAAAATCACGATTAACATAGCCAATATCCATTTTATATTTTTATCCGCAATCAAGAACTTCAGTATTTGTCCTTCAGTGATATCTGAACAGTTTCTCTGTGTATATTCTATAGGTGAGACTTTACTTTTGGTATTTTAAGAGAGAGAGAAACGAAGCAAAACTGAAAAGGTTTTGAAGAGAGTTTGTTCTTGAACAAAATGTATTCAATATCGTAGCGGATTTACGTGTAAATTAATAGTGGAGCACTCAAACAGAACCTGAAGTGTCTTGAAACCGTCAGCACTTCGTCAGGCTGAGAGGCTGTTGATGTCAGGCACAGCAGCAACGCTCAATAAGATTTTTCTTGACCGCAAACTTCGTCCGTTCCTCGAACTTCTAAAAGCTCAGTAACAAGAGGCAGCCAGCGTGAGGAATACAGTAGCAGTTATTTACAATAAAATATTACTGACAATTTCTTATAATTTAAGCTGCTTCTTAAAATTAAGCTCAGTTAAAGAAACATGAAATGCGAACTGATCGCTGACTTCTTGGATCCAGTCACACGTAGAAAAACTGTAAGATGTTATCTCTCAATGCAGGCTAAATAAAATGAAAATGAGACTTTCTTATCTGTATAGGCACAATTGAGATTGAAATTGTTATTTTATTTTTGTAAGTTAACACAATTTTTAAAATGATTCTTATTTGGTCAATGCTCTTTGATTTAATATGCAAAACTTCTTTTGATGGATCATGCAATTTTTCAACCCTTCATCACGCATGAAACTCAACAGCTTATGTTCTTTCTATTTTACCTCCGAGAGTTCCCATTAATTTAAAACAAATTTAAAACATTCAAGTTTGATTTATTTAGGACCAATATTTTCCTCCATTCTATTTATGTCGAGGAAATATTTCTCACACAAAAAAATACGAAAACTTCTACACTGAAGGAATTATTTCTGTTTTTGTATCCCCGTTACCTAACTAGAGTACAATTGCTCTTCGAAAGACAATCAACAAAATCATGGGTACGGGTTAGAGAAGAACCTCTACATACACACTCTCGTCATTATGCATAGCTCGCATTAAAACTTGTGTTCCCAGACTGAGACACAACTAGAATCTCTGCTTACAATTACCGCACATCTTTTTTTTACCTGCTTGTTCGTACCTTCGCTCGTGGAGGTCATACGGTACGCAGACCATCCCATCGAAAGTCGCGCGTGTGTGCGATGAAGCTGCGCTGCTGGTTGTGTAGGCGGTGTATGACGCACACGAAGCTGCTGGCTGTGTAGGCGGTGTATGACGCACATAAAGCTTCTGGCTGTGTAGGCGGTGTATGACGCACATGAAGCTGCTGGCTGTGTAGGCGGTGTATGACGCACATGAAGCTGCTGGCTGTGTAGACGGTGTATGACGCACATAAAGCTTCTGGCTGTGTAGGCGGTGTATGACGCACATGAAGCTGCTGGCTGTGTAAGCGGTGTATGACGCACATGTAGGGACCCAACTCCATATGTTGCCTGGGGCCTGATGCCTGATACATAACTGCGACTAATTCCAACCTTTTGCGGCTTCCCATACTTTGAACGGAAAATTTATACAGATTTGCTCAATTCTGGTGGAGCATCTTTGTTAAGTTTTGGTGTTTCTTGAGTCACCGAAAACTATCTTGGTGTTTCTCCCTTATTTGACATGGGCAGGAAAATCTTTGTTCGTCTGTTACTCATAATTCAACTAATTCATAAATTTCCAGCCTGTATTTGAAAACTGATACATTTTGACTGTTTGATATAAACTGGTCTTGGAGTATGGATTAGTGGACTAGTGTTCCACACTAACTGAAAAATATTAAATCAGCGGACCCGTTGCGTAGTGAGAAAGATTTTTCACCTACTGCTTGATATGGATCAGTTAACCAGGCACCGCTGCTGTGGTCAATTGACGCTGATTAGTGCATGAATGAACTCAATTTGTGCTTGATGCCAGAAATGCGTGCGGGTCTACCCAGTCCCAGCCCCTTCAGCATGTGTGGCCAAGGCTTCATACATTTCTTGTGTCGGATATTTGGGCCGTTTTTGCACCGTCTCAGGGTTTGGGCGTAGCGTCACAACGGAACACAGGCACAACCCTGCCATACTGACAGTATCTGAAGCAAGAAAGAGCTCAGCGACAGGCATTCTTATACTCTAAAAAACTCTGCACAGTCATTAACATCCCTTTGTTGGGTTAAGCAATTGAATTCATTTAATTCACTTTCGTTTCCTACAGAGACCCAACAATCAAAAGCCTGTCACAAGACAGCTTTGAACATTTCCTGCAACTCACTCGTGTGTGAACCCAGGGTTTTCACCATCATCACAGTCTGTGACATCAGAAGATTGAATTCTACACATTTGTTGCTGTCTTTCACTGTGTCAACAAGAGGTGACCGTCTGGACTCGCTTTACTGTGTGCGAGGTAGACTGATGTGCACACAAACAGTGGCCGTCGACTGCTACGCTTCTTTTATTGAGTGTACAGCTGGATTTTTGTACGTTTGTGAAATCATTTCATAGTCTTGTGATTTGTTAGTACTTCTTGCGACACACAGAATAACTAGGGAAAAATTCTGCTACAGTTTGTTCTACTGACAATAAGTAGGGTTGCTTCTATGATACTTTTGAGCTTTGCTCACATAGAGCTCAGACTTCATTACTTCTCTCCCTTTTCATGCATTATGTTAACTCGAATACAAAAGCCTGGTCTCCTTTTACAATACGTCACTTAGAATAGGGTTAAAAGTTTAGAACAAGCCTATAATTAAGTGCTTTATGCATGTGCAGATAATAAGCAATTAGAGGTGTCTTGCTAAAAACAAACAAGTGATACATGTACCAGACGTTAATTAAAAAGGCATTTTTAGTTCATGAGACAGGAACACTGCACAGATTATGATGCGGAAATAGGATTGGAGAAAAGGTTAATTTTTGAAGTTTAAACATATTTAGTAGAATTAATAAGATGATTAAGATCGTGTGGCTTAAGATTGCGCTGAAAGCAAATTTGTTAAAGTTGTGTTTAAAGTTTAACTATGCATTTTAGGTTACTGTATCTGAACGAGGATCAATGCTTAATTTCACCTGTGTCAGTAGGTCAAGAATATAAAATATTGAAGCAAGGATTCGAACTTTGTTATCCGAAATGAAGTACCTAGATAACAAGGGAATTTTATCTGAGGTTAGAATGAACGCTCGGTAAAGATATCGGGAATGAAAGTATTTTTTAACTGATTGATGATATGAATTTTTATGCTTCATTCTTAATTAGTATTTTAATACATTCTATATTTTATTTCAGGTATTTTGCTTATACAGTACTCACTTTGATTTTATCATGGTCTATATCATTCAGAGTTCCGTTTTTCGTTCCGGCTGACCGATTTGTTCATGAGAGCTGGGCAGTAAAAGCGTGTGTAGGTTGAGCTCTTGTACTCAAAAACTGGACCTCGAAGCGGCAGCAGCAATAGACAACCTCTACTTTAAGCATTGTAATCCTCTTTTAAATTGGTCATTCTCATTTGCGATGGAAAACTGATGCATGAAATAATTATAATACAGAATATAAAAAATATTTTAGAAATAGAGTTATGGAGCGAGTTTTCTTCATGTCCTGCAGGGAAACTGTTGAATTAAGGAGCATCCCATACTTCATAAAAGATTTGTCTACTACTGTCTTTATACTTCTGGGCAGATTAAAACACAGAAGTAAGTAAAATAAAATTAATTCCGCTTTCATTAATACTCGTTCATATCAGAAACGTTTTCAGTGCACTTCATATTATTATAAAGCGATTGTAAGCATTGCTATGTATTGTGATGGTATAAGAAAATTTTAATACGTACGAAACATCTATTATTGAAATAATTACTCTGGAGTGCGGGATACATGAAGCAGTTCTAAGAAGTCAAAACGCGTGTTTGAACTGAATCTGTCAAGTAAAAGTAAAAGTACTTTCTTAATTCAATAACTTTATTTCATAGTTCGTAAAAAAGGTTAAAAGTTAAAAAGAAGGCTAGCCTAACGCATTTTTTGAGTCTGATAATTCTGATGTTGAAGTTTGTTTTGAAGCAGTCAGACAAAGAAGAGATGCTATAAGTATTCATTTGCATGCATTTTTTTTTCTCGACATTAACTCATAGATAGCTACATAAACTAGACGTTTCGAAAATGGCTGTGCAAATTCTTCGTCAAGTAATGATGAGTATGTCATCAATCAATCGCATAATTATATTTATTAAGATAAAATATGAAGCAGCCATCGGTCGCATACAACACAAACACGTTCCTTGTTCTCCCCATATATTTCCTGCAAAAAGTTGCACATTAATTCATGTTTGTCATAAACACCCGAATACGCAGGTTTGCGTGGGAGTTCAGTGCTTGCGACATCCAGACGACTTTACTGAGCCCAGCGGAGATGCCTACTTGCAATGCAAAACAAGATATGCTCAAGACTTTTAACACGTTGACTTCGAAGTGGTACGTATGTGTACCACTTAGGTTAGGTTCTGTAATTTTTTCAGATCCTTCTAGTGACTATGCGTACAAAGTGAAGTTTTACACCAATCAGGCAATCGGAGGCAACGTGTTTAACACCATTGACTGATGGACGTAACCACATTACTGCACTATAGTCATGACTGCCTGCAGCTGCTACACAAGCAGTAATGTGCCAGTCTCTGTTCACCGCCACATGAACAAGGAAATTCTTTGACAAGAGCAGATTTATTTTGCTGATCAATGAAAGAAGCCCGGGAATTTTGATGTCCATTGCAACACAGTACAGCAATTGTACCTTAGAGAGCTCCACCTCAAGTTAAATTTGAAAGCTTGACGTGCAATATATGTCAATTTATTCTAACAAGCAGTGAAATTGGTGGCAGAATTTAATCTCTCTCCTAATATGTATTTTTTTCTACATATTTGGCACAATGTGGAACTTAAATATGTAACACAATAGACATAGGTATTAGTTTGATTATAAACATTTCAGCTGAATATTTTCCTCTCCCATAGTTTTTTCACAAAATTTCACACGAAGATTTGACTATGAAATTACAAGGTCACAGAAATGCGTTGAATGTGACGAAATGCGTTGAGTGAGAGGAAAAATTTACATAACCCTGAGAAGAAAAAAACTGTCTCGCACATGTCCTCTACTACGATCTCTGTCATGTTTTTCTGTTCCCTGACAGCAGTCTCTATTTCAAGCTCACCTTAGTGTCCCCACACGACACAACATCACGGCTCGTTCTCGAGTGAACTTTAAGGAAATTAAGCCCTCACGAAAACGATACGAAGTTGCTATTGCTAAGTTTATTATTATTCAGGCATTCGAAGTTTGTGGGAAATACTTAAGTTTGGCTTCACCTGCATCATAAATTTACTTTAGAATCAGCGTTTTTAGAAAAATTTTCCTTAAGGACGTCACTATTGACATTTAATGTGCAAATAAAAGTTTTCTCCTTCACCAATCATTCAAAAAAGTTGATTTATGAGCACATTTTTTGCTCATAAATATTCAGAACTTCCAGTGTAGTTGAAAAATGAATTGAATGAATAACTTTGGAAACGAAACTCTACCTTAACATTTCACTCTGTCACTACAACAATGGCAACATTCACAGAGCTCGGTATCACGGGACAAGCATCATAGTTGTGTACCACACCTAAATATTCCTTAAATTCTGCTGATTTCATGAAGAGAATTTAGATAGCATTACGTTGATATATACTAGAGTTATATAGCGAAACAATTGAGATAGCACTGAGATGATACATATTCAAGTTATACGCAGAAATAATGTATCTAGCAGTTAGGTGATGTGAACCAGAGTTATACACAGAAGCACTCTAAATAGCATGAAGGTAATACATAGTGGAGTTATCTCCAGAAAGCATATATTTCAGTGGCATGAAAGACGTGTCCGCAATTTCAGCGTACATTTTTCAGCACTTTAATTATCCACCTTTTTAAATTGTAAAGAACTTTTATCATTTATACAATTTTACACTTATCAGGTCCTGTTAATTGAATTCTCGACAGTGGAACCTCATTTTTCGAGAACATTTATTTTAGAACACAATTTTTTGAAATTTTTATTTCGTTTGTTCAGAAATGGTGTTTTAGGATGGAAACACTACAACACCATCCGAGGACCTCCACTCCCCCTACTTTCAATCCGGCAGTTGTTTATCTTCTCATTTGCCGGAAGTGTCCGTGCGGGCGTAGTGTTATTAAACTTTTGTGTGTGATATTTTGGCTTCTATTAGGTTACTTGAGCCTGGATTTTAACTTTTAATGAAGTGAAAAGTGGTCGTGAACATAAGAATCGTCATTGTATTCCGGTGGAATTCTAGAAGGAGATAATACGTAAACATAAGACGCATTCGTGTTTTTGATATCGCCAAACAAAACAAAATGGCGAATTGAACTATCTGCGTCATCATAAAAAACAACGATACAATGAAACTTGATGTAATTAAAGAACTGATTGTATTTTGTAAGGCAAAAGCTGTATTTTGTAAGGCAATGTGATTGTGGAAATGGGAAAGCTGTTGCTTGTTTGGATGAATGAAAAACAGTTCATCGTGTGTCATGTCAGCAAAGCTAGAATTTGCGAAAAGTGTTGTGCTTTAAGTCAATTACTGATAAAAAATGCGATAAAGTATCGACAAATGTCCGAGAAGAAAAGGGAGGAAAAAAGCCCTAGTTTCCTTCTGTCCTTCCCCACCTTGTTTTCCACTCCATCTCATCCACCACAAGCCACTAGTGACTGCAAATATTTACAACTAAGGTAAAGTATAAAATGCCTGTACTATTTATTTAATAAGTTACTTCTCTATAATGCATGCATGTTTCCTTTAATCTTAGATGTCTTGTCGGAAGTAAACATTTAACACTTAGAAAAAGAACGAACATGGAGTTGGGACAGAATAATTGAGTTACTAGTAACTTTACTGGTGAAAATGCTTTAATTAACTAATATTTCAGCTTGGAGAGAGAATCACAGCACGGAGGGTTGTGCTGCAGTAAAAAGAATGCCACACAGGAACTCGTGTCGGGAGCTGGGCTGTGTTTAGACGGTTGATATCATGTCTTGTTTGTACGTGGTATATATTGTGTATCTTATACTCTTACAACACTATTTATTGTATCCTTACTACGTTACTTCTTATATTCTTATAACGCTTTTCTTTATATCCATATAACAGTAGTCTTCGTATGCTTATGACTGTATTTCTTATGTCCTTGTATTCATATTTCCTAATATCCTTATGATGTTGGTTATTATAGACTTATAATGGTAATAATTGAAAATTTTATGGCAACAAGTGTATAAGTTCTCACCTAATTTTGAATTGTAGAGATTTTTTTACATTGAAAACTTGAGGAATCTTGTATTATATTAAAAATTATAATTTTAAAGTAGTTACCCATCAAACATCTTTTATGTATATTAAACATAGAAAACTAAAATTTCTAATTATTAGTGGGGACTTGTTTATTGAGACACTTTCTATGTAAATTCCTATCATTTACAAAAGAGTGAAGACGTACACTCTACTGTACGGGTGATCAGGTTGTTAAATAAATATTGGGATTTAATTGGCAATACAAGTCTAGATGTCAGGATGGTTTGAGGGTAGCTAGGATAGGTCACAGTTTTCTCGAGTAACTTACAACAGAAATGATGATGTACGTGGATAGTACAAACAATTTTGAAAGATTTTTCTACGCTTTTCATGATATTGGTGAAGAAATGAACTACAAAATTAACGTAATTGTCTTTTATTGAAATTATGGACATGTTAGCTGCTTAATTTTACAATTGAGAAGCGTACCTAAACTTCAATTTACTTAAATTTTAAATCGTATTTAAATCATTCTGTGTTGTGCGTCTTTTCTATGAATTACAACTTTTATTTTCCAGTTGACTTTTATATTAGAATTATAACGGTACATTTTTCTCGATTTCTGTCCGTACTTTGAGCGACCAAGATCTTCCCAATTTAAAAAAATATCACAATAGTAAATCAACGCTCCTGGTTCATTGAAACATAGCTCATCGAGCTTCATATTTTCTCATAGACTAGAGTCAGGAAAACCGAAACAGTAACCTTGTTCATAGATTGACGTAATACGATGCCTGTTTTCTATTCTTGTGTTTGACTATGATCTTGACAATGGAGTCTGCGCAATATCCGCTCTGAAGCTCTCATAACCATTCATTCTATCTATCTATCACCAGCTTGGTCGACTGGTGAGCGAGTCTGCTTGCGAGCGGAAAGACCCGGGTTCGAATCCCGCTGCCGACATGGTTGACGCGGCTAGAAATACGGCATGGGACTTGGGTAAAACAACCGAATAATTATCGAAGTAATTATCCGACCCAAGAATGGGCCAGAAGGTTCGTTCCTATAGCCTCATTCTATTCTATTCTATTCTCATTCTTTACGTATCGCATCAGACATTCTGATCAGACACATCTCTTGAAACCCTTATGAAAATAACTGAAGAACTCAGTGAACTTCCATGGCTGCTCCTCCTGTAACTTGGTCAGGCTCCTATTTACTCTTCTGACAGAAGTCAATCATTGTGAGATTTTGCAATCAATAAATATAAACTAGATTTCAAATAAAAGTTTCAGTGTTCACTGTGACAGTACGTGTTTTTGTCATATAGCTCGCTCGAGTTTAGATTATTCTAAGAATTTTTAACGTAAAAGGGAACGTGATTCGCATTAGTTGAATGTTTCTCAATTTTATTACCTTTAACCACAATAATAATGCGCCGTTCCGCGATTTTACATATCATCTTCCGCGTATTATTTTAATCCCTGGAGGTTACATAATGCATTCAAATATTATACTTTCGCATGATCAGCTACACTGATTCACAGCCCAAATTACCATAAACACGGACGAAGAGACTTGATAAATTGTGTACCCTGTTAGATTTGACTTCTGTTTGTTTTTACGTGGCTTCTTCTGACTAATGGAAAGCGCTGTTACCCTTGAACTGCTGGAGGATGCCGTGGACTTGTGCCGTGAATCAAAGGTAAGCAAGTCTACCAACGTCACCTTATTGTTAGAACTTGTTCATTCTCTTCCTGGTTGAGTGTGACATGCTAGGACATTCATATCTCTCTGTAAAGATCTTAGAAGCGTAGTTGTTTGTTTCATGGAAACACAAAGAGTATAAGTAAAACACTATGAAATCAAAAAACGAAAACTTCAAATCTAGTTAGATGTTGTGTATGAAATATAAGTACAATTTAGTTTAGAGTAGACAATTTAGGTAAAAGCTTAGTTTCATTAATTAACTTTACTCCCCAGATGAAATTACTGAAAGTTTTAAAATAAGAATGCCTGTTTTTCGACAACCAAACGCTGAGCATTTCCGTTTCCGCGCATTTTTCTGGGCTGACTCCAACGCAAAGCACGCAGGATATTGCGCTGGTCGTGGATTCATCAGGACATTTAGAGCAACAGGCATCAGTTTCCGGATGAGCTTGATATGAATGATAAATTAGCACCTCTTAGTGTGGTAAAGCTTGGTTCTTGAATTGCTCGTTCCAGTACACGTAAAGTTGATGTCAGGAGTCATGTATGGTACTGGATTTGCTTAATTTGACAGAATTAAAGAACTGCGTCGTACATTCAAAGGTCCCGTTCTCAGTGCTCTGTGTAGGCGTATTAAAGAGGAAACGGAGACACCGAGTTAACCCTTTAGCGAGCAATTTCTTTTTCTAGTTTCTACGTTTAAGCTCACAAAGACCGTCTGTACACTGATGCAATGAAGCACGCTGAGAGCCAGGCAGCCAAAAGAACGACGCTGTAACATGCCGCCGCGTTCAAACCTAGTAGCAACCTCATATTGCTCACTGTTTGATTATTAGAACAAAACTCTCAAAGACCGTAAAAGAGGACCGTATGGTCCTTTTCGTTGCTAAAGGGTTAAGACTTTAAGAAACAGTGGACAATTAACTGAGAGATGCAGTAATTTCTTGACGCATTGAGAAAAAACATACCACTTAAATAGAATAATGAGGCTTATTATTCTTTAACAAAACGTACGGTACGTTATTTTAGCTCCTGGTTCATATCAGTGCAATAAATATGAAGCGATATTTTGGAACAAGAGTCATACATGCATATTATGATGGTGTTGTTAACCATGGAGTTCTGAACTTGGGTATGGTCGTCACTAGCCTAGGGCAAACTACAGCCACGTTCAGTGCTTCAGGGTAAATGGAAGTCAACGTAACAAGCAGCACGCCAATGCTCACAAAACTTGAAACGCAGCTACGCATGCTGATGTAGCAGCTTTTTGGTACATGCAAGTGGAAAAAGTCTTGCTTCTAACTTAACTTAGCTGTTCGACTTAAGAAGCACGTAAGACGAGTGAGCATATAAAGCATAACAGAATAAAAAGTACGTTATGGTAAGTAGAAAAGACTTGCGTTCAGTTTCTAAATGTTGGGCATGAAGTAAAATATGTACGTACATTCAAATACAAGTGTTGATAAGAAAAAGATAATGCAAAATTTTTCGCTAGTGCAGACATGATAGTTGCTTTAGTTTGTGTCAAATTTAATAGAGAAATGTATGAAAAGTTGAATTCATGCGTAAAGTTCTTGAACGTATTAGTTTGGTTGTAGCTTTCCGTTGCATACCACGTAGCCTGTGTGGAACATCTACTTTCATTTGAGATACGCTAAAGAAAAATGCATTAAAATTAAGAATATTGTATCACTTTTTCCCCGTTCTGAGAAAACCTCAAAGCGATGGATAAGTATTTCCTTTACATTATATTCATAATATCAGACTACTTTAGGAGCAATGAAGCACTTTTAAATTAATGTGGTGGACGTAAGACATCTTCCTACTTACGAACTCCTAGTTCTAGGATTTCAAATCTCAGATTATGTATGTAAAAGGACCTGGTAATTCGCAGTATTGGCTTCTATCCCCCTGAGGCTGGGGCTACCATTGTTGGGCAGCTTTATGCTGTGATACAGGTATTAATTTAACTAACGATGAGTGATGCGTAAAATTTGTCTTGTATTATCAAATTACTTGTATCATGCATTAAATATGGCAATTTGTCCTTAAAAACTCATTCTTAACCCTTTAGCGACCAATTTGTTTTTCTAGTTTCTACATTTAAGCTCACAAACACCGTCTGTACACTGATGCAATGAAGCACGCTGAGAGCCAGGCAGCCAAAAGAACGACGCTGTAACATGCCGAAGCGTTCAAACCTAGCAACCTCATATTGCTCACTGTTTAATTATTAGAACAATTCTCCCAAAGACCGTGAAAGGCGACCGAATAGTCCACTTGGTCGCTAAAGGGTTAACAATGTAAACCAGACGCTCCAGTCTAGTTTTCTACTCTAGAATTTGAGGTGTGGTGTCAGATTAATTGTTTTCCCTATTCCTTTCAAACACTTGTAGATATTTTCAGACTTTGCGTTTTTAGTAATTTCCGTAAATTTTTTATACATTATCATGAAATAATTTCATTTTTCATGAAGAAAATCCCTTTTACTGTGCAATTCTCGTACACAGTACAATATAATTCATAGTTGAAGATTCGCACGAGGAACCAAACAAGGGCATTCTTATTTAAAATTCATCGTTATACATAGCAATTTATCGCCATGTATCTGAAGCTAACAAGGAGGCTCCTTTATTTTTCTTCCTTTTGGATTGAGTTATGCACTAATTTTTACGCAATAATTTGACTCGAACTCTAAATCTTGCATGGCTGTCGATCTTCGCCAAGTCCTCCACTCATTACGCTTTCATAGAAACAACGATGAGCGCAGATGAGAAGTGACGGAAGTTTTCTCGTATTATCTAATACAGAGCTGGGCTTGCGACACCATGAACGTAAGATAAGGGATTATTTTCAGAGAACCAAAGCTTGGAACACGAGGGCTGTTTTCGAGAAGTCCGCACCGCAGTCTTATTCTATGCCAATGACTGGAGGAGATACTCCGTGTTGCTGCAGTCAAGTCTTTCTTTCCAAGACTTTACGGCATTAATCGTGTTCATGAAGTCTCCAACACTTAATAACTGTATTAATGACTATTAATGATGCTGTCTTTATTCTTCTTAGGGGCTGCAACTTAGCAATTGGGCAGTTTCTAAGCAATAACCAGCTTACGATGAACAGCGTCACTTTAATAGGTACCTGGTTTTTCAGGTACCTATTAAAGGAGGAAGAATGTCTATTCTTCCTCCTGTGCTCTGAGGGCAAATAACTGACGTTTTTAATATTGAAGAATAGAGGAGTAAGATTTTCAATGTTGATGCAGAATGATAGTTCGAAGCATCAAATATGGCATTCGTCACTACTGTAATAAAAATGATGCATTCACGTTTTCTTAACCATAAAATAATTTGCGATATGTATTTTCGAGCTTACTTTTCAAGGAAAGAGAAATACAAATTGTTAGAATTTATCTAAAAAATTTCAGGTGTTGAATTTTCTATTAAAATTGTTCTCACATTCTTAACTTTTAACGATTTTTACTTCGCCCATTCACTGTGTCATAGATGTTATGAACTTTTTAATTAATTGACTCTTCATTTATTTCAGAGGCTTGTCACCTGAATGAAGCCTACAGTTACTCACCACAAGACGAGGGTGAGTAAAACTTGTTGGTCACTTATTTTTAGTGAAAACTTCTGTCATACTAGCATATGGATTGCAAAATTGTAAGTTGACTATGTAATTAATGGTATTTTATCCAGCAAACCTCAGCTAACACCTGCTCTAAATAAGAGGTAAGTGCGTTCTTACCAACTTGTTACAGGTTGTTTCTATAGATGTTGCTTGTGTGGAAAGCAAATGCTAATTTTTACCAATCGAATGGTAGAAAAATCTAATGAAGAAATTGTAAGTTATTGCCTCTGTTGTGTCAGTAGTTGTTTTTAGGCTGGTTTTTATTTTTTATCGTAATAGTATTTTTGAGACTGCAATAAGAAATAAAGCATTCTTTCGGTTATGTACTAGTTCTTTAAGAAATGTGTTACAGAAAAAGGATTTAACACCTACTGTAAAACAATATGGGTGTCCAGAAAAATTGACATAAGCCACTAGGTTTTCACTTCATCTACATAAACTTGCCTAACTTTTCTATTCATACATAAACTTCATTTGCATACGTTTATTCTCATCGATTACGATAAAAGCAGTTTGTTGACCTGGAGAAGCAACAAAACCCAGCGAATGATAAATGCAAAATTTCACGGATCTTCTTTGGCTTATCTAAATTCATAAACACATGGACGTTTGTATGTACATTTTCTAGGCAGGGTAGAGACCTAAAAACTTTCTACATACTAGGGTCTCAATACATTGGTAAAAGGTTATCTTTGATCTACAACGTATGAAAACGGTGAACTTGTTATACATGGTCGTCTTCTTTTGACTCAAATGTATCAGATATAATAGTCCTGGTTGTGGCGAGATGCAGCATCAATAACTTTTGTTCATTTTATCTACATACTTCTCGTATGCTAGAAAGTAGTCAGTTATTTAATTTTTCGATGGAAAATAATTCTTTATGGTTGTGCCGTCAGTATTATTGAAAAATGCTTCGAATAAAATTCAGTGTTACGGAAATTTTTAATTTTAAGGTTAGCCTCATCTTCAAAAAAGATGAAAAACCAGGTACCTATTACAGAACCTGACGGAACACCTACTTTCTCCTGTAAAACTGACAGCTAATATAGTTTGAAAATACCATGAATCTACCAATAGGTAAGGTAACTAAATAATTTTACCCGCTCGCTAACTAAGCTTTTGAGGAAAATTCTGCCCTGTATGTATGATGAATATTGTATTGGATGCTGTACAGATATCAGGATTATACAGGATACTGCAACATATATACAAGGTACGCAAGAAACACCGAACCTTCTGTTTGAATGTTAAAAACTTGCTAGCTAATTGTCTGTTTTGAATTTTCTCTATTTGTTATTTTCTTTGTTTTCTCACATGTGGTTGAACCATTAGTAGTCAAACTAGAACACTGTAACGAGTTCCATTGTTTCCATATTTTTAATTTCTGGAAGAATTGTTAACCATTCAGCTATTTTTCAAGTCTATTTTTCCTTGAAATGTAATTATTTATGAACCTTTTTAGAAAACTGTTAAACATGTATCGACTAATATCATTGTTTTATAAATTATACATCTATTAAATTTGCATTACGACATCGAGCTTTAACGCAGACACAAATTAGATGAAATTATGACTACTGAAAATGTTGCAAAATTATTCAGTCTGAAAGAATTGAAATTATACTCGGAAATGATTCAATCTCTTCTGGTTGAGCATCTTGTTATACGTAATGTAAGATAAATACATAAAAATACATATATGCATGGATGTGAGAGATGCTGGCTAAGTGACGCACGTGAATAAAGCTAAAAAGGGTACAAAATTCTCAGGATCGCAGCTCTGAATAGCAACAGCGCTCTGAATCTTAAACGCAATATGAAAAACTCGTGGCCTTTTGATTTATTTTTTGTGGCAAAGTTGCAATTTGATGTCGTTTGTAGAGTGAAGTGTCTCTCTCACTCTGATCACTTTGCTCAACCGCTACATCGAGGGTTCACAACCTGCGTCTGACCTTGTATCCCTTCAGTATTATTTCGTCAGATGAGCATTTACCCCTGAATTTTCAGATACTTGAAAAATTAGATTTTTCTGTGATACATGCATAAATATTTATAATAAATAACATGTAAAGATATTTTCTTTTCGATTGTGAATATTAAATGAACCCCTTTAGATAAGCAAATACATCCCAGACTGGGAACCCCTGCGCTACATGTTTGAAAGTTTCTCAATGATCTCTGAAGGAAGCGTTTTCTCGTGAGTGTACCTCAAGGAGTATCTGCATGAGCTCTCCAGCGCAGATGGAGGCGCTGAATGTGTTTTATTCATGCATTCACTTTTGTGTTCCATGAGACGGTGGATTGTGGATGTTATGTACCAGTGAGGCATCCACAGGCGATAATTTTTGATTTTTGATGATGTAATCCTTCGTTTCTTCGAGGTAATCACTCCTGGCCTCAATTGAAAGAAGCCTTCAAAGCCAGTATAGTGGGGAAAATTTTATGTGTACGTAACGTATAAATGTTGATTTCTAATATTTAAACTGTCTAGAGAGATGCTTACTTTAATTCTGTTCATTTGAAGCTGAATACTAAGTACTGAAATGAACATGTTGCTTGAAATCAACATGTTGCCGGAAATTTACAAGCTGCCTGTAACTAGCATGCTGCGCCAATGAGGCATAGTTCTTTCAAACGTTTATAGAAGGAATTTCTGCTGCCACAGCTCTAGTAACTGCAACTGCAGTGCCACCTTAACTTGAAACTGGTTTTATCAACAACACTGTGCTCTCTCATTTACTTTTTTCCACAGTTAATCCCAGAATTTTTTCGCCCTTTTTTTAGAAATCTCACAATCAACTGTGTTAGTATATCTATAGAAAAAACTATTGAAACATGTGAAAGTCCTAGTCATGTAGGCAATTTTTTTAAATTTTCACCTGATAAACTCTCGCATTGAGATAGGCAGTAGGACTTGGTTTACTGTCATAGTCTTTTTATTTTTGAAAAAACTTTTACTTGTGCCATTTTCTGCCATTAATGTCTATTTTGACCGACCAGCCGTACACTCAACCTCCTGAAATACGCGGCTGACTGTACAGAAGTAGAAAAAACACTCTGATTTTCTGTTCATTTTGCATTGCTGGAACTTTCTTTTTTATTGATATTGTACTGAGTATTGAGTCGGTATGAACTGAATGGAAATTGATGAGAGAATTAGACTATACAGTAGATACGAGTTAAAATAACACACTAATTTGCTGTTAATTCAGATATTTACTCATGCTTTAAAAAGTGAGCACACTTTAAATAGTAGTGTATATTTTCCTTTCAAACGGTCACATGAAAGAACGCTACAAAAGTTGATGCAAAGGAAGTAACTATTTGATGATATTACCAAAAATTGATGCAATAAAAATCATATGATTGCTATTAAACATAATAAAAGGTATGAAAGAGTTCTGCTCTGCGACTACATTTGACAAAGGAGCCCAAAAACAAATGTGCGTTGACTTAGCTTTGTAAGCAATAGGAGTCTGAGAGACGTGTGTTATCAGAGACTGGATGACATCTCCTTCTTATTCTAATCCTGTACGCTTTGTATGCTTATGAGTTCTCCTCACAAGCTTCAAATACAAAATTTTTATTCCCAGACCAACTATGATCCATGAGGAGGAATAAAGGTATTTTATTTATTCATATGAAACAAGAACTGAGCTGCAAAGTCTTGTAGAATAGTTTTCCATTGTGGAGTAATTTTTGGTCAATGATCTCTTATAAAATAGGTTTGGTGAGAAAGAAAGTGACAACAAAAGCTATAAGCTTTAGTGAAAACTTCTTCTTTCAATAAGATTTCTTCTATCACCGAACTGTGAGTTTAATACGATGAATTTTTTGTACAAGAACAGGTGGAAAGAGTACCAGTGCTGCTCGTAGCTTAACATGTCTTGTAGAGGCCCTAACTACATTTCTGAAGGTTATCATACTCTGCCATGAACACTTAATTTTCACTGCCACCACACTCTGTGTATTCCCTTCACTGTCGTGAACATTTGATACAATCGCGACGGAAATGCTGGTAGTTGAAACTAATCAAAGTCACTATGGCATGCCACTGAACATTTTAATATTCGAAGTTTTAATATTCAGTTCTTAGGTCATTAAGATGTTCACTTTCTGATCCTACGACAGCTCAATTTTACAAGTACTTATTTTCCTCTTTGTTTTGTATTCCAGCTATTTTTTGGACGTCATTGACAACATTACTCCTTGTTTGTAATGTGCGTTTTACCCTTGAATTAAGGTCATTTGTGCCTTGATTCAAATGTTCTGTAAGCGTATCTCGTTTCAGGAATTATATCAACATAGGTTTTGTATACAATTCAGTTATTTATTCCAAGACTAATTTATTCAGCATTTACCAATTCATGTATGCTCGTATACCTCGAATCATGTGAAGTTTTGAATATTTATTAATTTATGACTTCGCTGGTCATTCATTAGTTTGTAATTATTTCTTTATTCATTGCGTACTGTAGCATATTTTTACTCGTGCATACTGACATCTTGCTCGCACACGCGTGATTTTTCTTACTTATTTTAATTTAGTTGTACATTTACGTCCAGTTATTGTTCTACTTGTTTTCCAAAGTTTACTGGTATGATGTACTTTAATAGTACCGATAGTTTGCGTCTTCATAAGTCATGCGAACTTTATAGCCAATTCAATTTGGCTTCATTTATTTTCTAAGAATTTATTTACATGTGAATAAATAAATAATTTCATGTGCTCTTAACTTTCAGTCATGTATAATATAAATCGGACACTATTTTGTAACAGTATTTTTAAAAGACTTTCGAGCAATTACACATACATTGAGTTCACACTCTCCGGTCTCTGACGTCATCTGCTATCTATATTTCTTCATTAATTACCAGCAAAAGTGCAGGAATTTTATGCTCGAGTCTAATGGGTATGTAATGTATTTCATTTGCTGAGCAAAATATTCCTCGAAATATTCGACTCTTTTTTTTGTTGTGTTTTAAGTTCACTGCTTAAATTGCGAGAAAATCCCTTGCACTCGAATTCTTATCTCGAATTTGTCGCAAAGTTGTGATGTTCAAACGTTAAAATTCATTCAGGTATGAATATTAGAAAGAAATATCAATCCCATGTTCAGTATTTAGTATCCGAGTAAGTGAAATTTACCGTACAATTTTCTTTCATATTTGGAGCCTTCATTAACTGAACAACTTCAAGAGACCCCTCATGAAAATAATGATCACGGAAAATTCACGCTGAGCGCATATCTCTTTACCCAAAAATGGTGACGAGTTTTTTGAGTGGCTCAGGTTGTTGTACGTATGAACTTGAGCATGAGACCTGCACAAATGCCCCCTCAGCACCGTCACATACCCGTCCTTTGCATCCCATTCACACAGCGTCCTGCTATCCAATGTTGTTGGTCCGAGTTTTGTCTAGCAAGTCCTTTAGGTGTCGTAGCGTCCTTTCTTGTGAACTTCTTTCATTCACAGCGCTTTACATAGGATTCGATGTGCTCCCAGCTATGAAACAAAAGAGATTCTTGCGCAAAATTTTGGCTCGAGGAAATGCCGACAATTGATATCATTTGAACTGCCGTGACGGGATTTGCATAGGCTGGCAAACTGATAATAATAAAATAATGATTTAAAACATTAAAACACAAGATCATCTCTTTAGAATGGAGTATTCATCTAATATCATTAATTTAGAGTCTGAAAATGAGTTTCCCTATTGTTTCAATTCATCTTATCTGGAATTAAGTGATGATAGTTTTCATGTGGTCTAATGAAATTCTAAGCTTTCTCATTTCTTGAACTGCACTCACCGAGGTGAGGTGCACCTGCTCTGCACTTCGCAATAGGTTCTCCTGCAATTTTGTTTTGAGTTTTTGAGGCGGTAATGTGATCTGGAGCTGCCGTGCTCTCCTTGCATAAAGAGGCTTAAAACACAGCTGTCTTTGCAAGCCAGAAATGTGAGAGGCAAGAACCAGACAACGGAGCCTTTTCAAACAGCTCACACTGCACCCAAAACTCTAGTTTCAGAAAAACGCGTCGTGCGTGGAAAAAAGTGCACTTTTTTCAGTTTCGTATGATTTGCGATCATCAAATCTTTTTTCCATGTAAAATTTAACATGTTAAGTGCAAAGTGACCCACCGGTGGGTCACTCAGGTTAGGTTCTGTAATTTTTTCTAAGCTCTCTAGTGACTATGTACAAAGGAGAGATTTGCACCGGCTAGGCAACCGCACTTAACGTGTTAAGTAGTTAATTTTACCAATTAAAAAAACGTTTTCCCTTGTTCTATGAAATACAATATTAATGTGAACATGATTTACCTCCGTCAAAAATGTGTGATACAAAAGGTTGTTAGGAGACGTGATGGACTTGAAATTTTCCCTAGCCCATTTGATGTGAACTTTGAAGAAAGTGTATCATATTTCGTTGGTAACATTAGCGATGAAAATGAATTGTGTGAGTATTAGTTGAATTAGTGTGATTTGAAAAAATTTAGACCAGGGTTTTAATTTCCAGTAAAAGTTGAATGCTCAATACGATGTGTGGTCCCAGACTATAATTTTGTGCACTTTTTACCCATCCAGAAACGGAGCAACAGATTTATAAATAAAATAGGTTAGTGGAGGACTCGCAGGAGAAGCTTTCAAGTTTTTCCACTCTGTAGGCCTCCTAATCTTTTTTGGTGAATTGCAAAACCCACGAGCTCCTGCTACCAGACTGTCATGGATAAATGAATAAATATTTCAGCCGTTCCAGGAATGATGGTATCCTGTTTACACGGTCGGTCACTCAGCCTGCGTGATGTACTGCACCACCCACACCACCACCACCAGCATTTTACTCACTCTTAATCCACACTATGATTGCGCTGTACGGTAAAGAACTCTACTTGGAATAATAATTGAAGTTAAAGTTCTTGATAATAGGGTGAAATGATGTCGATAGAATTATTCTTATGTGAAAGTATTGTAGATCACTGATGGTCCGCCAGAAAAGCTTAGCTAAAGCAGAACTCAAGTGTTGCCTTCAAGAAAAGAAAGAACACTGTCGGTCTGTATGGAATGTAAACGTTCTTATTCGCTGAAATATGTGTATTTAATTAAAATTTTCATCTCCGTTTTATTATTGCTTCATTTGGCGGAACATCATAGCAGGATAACGACTACAAGCACTTGCAGTCATGCTACAGATGATGAAAGTAAGTTTTCTACCACAAGGAACGATGCGTTACCACCACACCACAACTACGCCAAGATATTAGGTTATACTGATCGCGCCTCGGGTTGAGCAGCCATGGTGCTTCATGATAATGGATTGATGATGTTCCAAACTGGAATGTGCCGTGGAACACGCAAATTTGTGGGAAATTGAAGGGTGGACAGCACTAGTGGACTACTTGCATTTTTTCCCACGGGAAAAAATGCAAGTAGTCCACTAGTGCTGTCCACCCTTCAATTGTCTGAAATGCGCATACTTTCGAAGTTTCTGTGTCTGCTCCTTAAAATTCAGTCGGACCCAAAGATAACAAGTACCATACCTGTATTGTTGGTGATATAGCGACAAGTTCACTCTAAGAGCCATGCAACAGTTTGTGGCATTTTGGCCTAATTTAGGTCAATATTTTTGTATTAGTCTACAGTTGAATTACTCTTGAACTTTCAAAGCAATTGCATTGTCAGATGATAGCACTGAAAAAGATATATTTACTATCGAGTAAAAAATTTGACAGTTATGAACCTGTCACCAGAGACTTTTTCGATAGTTTTTTCATTTAAACAATGGCGTTCACAGTATCTCAGTCATAAATGAGTAGAGACCTCACGTTTTGCTTGGGTTTCCATGCGTCTATAAAACGCACCTCAGCTCGTCCCAGATGTGAACGAGATCATAGGCAGTTTAAGCCGTAAATGAAATGAATTAGAATAGAATAGAATGAGGCTATAGGAACGAACCTTCTGGCCCATTCTTGGGTCGGATAATTACTTCGATAATTATTTGGTTGTTTTACCCAAGTCCCATGCCGTATTTCTAGCCGCGTCAACCATGTCGGCAGCGGGATTCGAACCCGGGTCTTTCCGCTTCCAAGCAGATTCGCTCACTCTCCTCACAAAATTGCCGCACGTTTTTCTCAGAAATGAGTTCAACTTTGCCATATTCAGGGCACAAGGTGATCAAATTGATGATACATGAGATAGTTATGCTTTGTTTTCCACTTTAACCGTGTACATATGAGTACACGTGTATACTGGAGACATGATGGTTATTCAACTGATTCAAATAAATATGAGTGAGTAATATTGGTGATCAGCTAACTGAAATCATAGCAGACATTTTTTTTTGCAGTCTTGTGCAACCAGCAGTCGTGTAGACACCAAAGCTAACTCGTACATTTTCAACATTAACACACACAATATAACTTGATCAAAATTTAATGCTTAATAAAAACTGCTAAATTAAAAGCGGTAAGATATTTATATGCAAGTGTTTTCAGCATCTGCTACCAATTCTTTTCCCATTATCGAATCACGAGCTTTTTCCACAGCACCTACATTATCATGCACTCTATTGCTTAAAATTTAAGATAGTGCGCGGTGGCAACTGAGGAACACATCAAAGAAACAACTTTTACTAGACGACGTGCAATGAGAACGACGATATGCCTATGACATGGGAACAGAAATATTCATTGTATAAATAAATGGAAAATGAGCTTTGTGAGACTTGCTCCTGTCTGAATCCTGTTTGCGCACACCACGAGCACTGCATCAGTCATGATGTATTCTGGTGGCTCGGAGTGAAGCTACACAGCGGCATTCACAACTCTGCAGAGCGTACAAATAATCGTGGGACTTCGTCAAGTTTTTCGTTGTTGTGACTCAGAAGATGGCGATGCTCTGCTAACATCTTTTGTCTCCAATCGGTTAATACTTCCTGAATTTCCCCTGCAAAAGAGAGCGTGGAGAAGACCCACGAACAGAAATAATTTAACTACGATGACTTAAATCCGAAGAGTTGTTCAATTTTTAAAAAGGAAAGAGATTGGGGAAGACTTGAGTAAAGATAAAAATGTTTCGTTCTCAATAGTTTAGTTACTCTAGTAGAAGGTTATTAAGGGCCGTAGCTCACTGTGCATTACAGTTAGTCTTCCAGTATACAGTTGTATGAGAAGATGGACCTAAACTTTTAGACTTATTGCGCAATTCACGTTTTTAATCGTAGTTAAAATATGTTTTTTTTGTCAGGAATTCATATCAAGAGAAAATGGTGAAAAATAACGCACAAAATTATCCAATTACGATAAAATAACAGTAAGTTGGTGATGCTTACAATTAATGTAAAAAATAACAGTAATACTAACCTTCATCATAAACATTTTTAATTTTTAAATGAATGTCCTAGATTTATATTATTGTTATTTCGTCAAATAATATCAATTAACTTCAATACCTACAAATTTATAGACATTTTTATAATCATAACGCCTAGTCTATTTCGAATATTTAACAGCTATTATATTCGACACAAACACAATATTATAAATTTAATGAATGAAAGTACCAAATAATTCAATCAAGAACCTAATTCCACAACATAAAAAAAAAGTTTGTTGCTTGCTCGCCTGCTTGTTTGCTTGCTTGCTCGCTTGCTTGCTCGTTTGCTTGCTTACTCGCTTGCTTGCTTGCTCGCTTGCTCGTTTGCTTGCTTACTCGCTTGCTTGCTTGCTCGCTTGCTTGTTTGCTTGCTCGCTTGCTTGTTTGCTTGCTTGCTTGTTTGCTTGCTTGTTTGCTTGCTTGCTTGTTTGCTTGCTTGTTTGCTTGCTTGCTTGCTCGCTTGCTTGCTCGCTTGCTTGTTTGCTTGCTTGCTTGCTTGCTTGCTTGCTTGCTTACTTACTTGCTTGCTCGCTTGCTTGCTCGCTTGCTTGTTTGCTTGCTTGCTTACTCACTTGCTTGCTCGCTTGCTTGCTCGCTTGCTTGTTTGCTTGCTGGCTTACTTACTTGCTTGCTTGCTTGTTTGCTTGGTAGAAAGAAAGCAGCTATGAGAGAAGATCAAATAGGCAACATTATTACAGAGCTATTCATGCGCGCGAAAACTTATGTTAGCGAATGTTATTTCTCGCTTTCTGTTCTATTCTTTGACACTGGAAGCGAGTGCCATTGTAGATTATCATTCCTGAGAAACTGTGAACGAATAGATGCCAGGCACGCAGAAACGAATAGAAACACGATCCATTGTGTGTTACTTATTCTATTTCATAACTTCTCAGGGGTATTTTCAATTATTAAGTCCATTAAGGCCTGAAACGCTATCTCGTAGCTTAGAACGTAAGCAGTAATTAATCTGATTATTATTTTCATCGTAGTTGAACGTCTCCAACGAAATGCTTCCCGCACATTTAATTAACATTTTTCCAGTTATATCAGAATTTTAGCATTCAATTCAAAAAGTATCCTGTAAAACAATGTTTCCGTTGAGCAAAAAATAATTGAGGTACCTTAATTTTCAGCTGAAATTGTGATGAAGCTTTAATCAAAGATTAATTCATTGACGATTTTCTTTATATACCTACCATCTCTGCACTGTAGGTACATACGCAACCGACACTCACTTATGTTACATTTGACATCTTGTTGTACGTTTTTCATTTTTACGGACAGCGAAAAGTTGGCTTTTGCGGAATATGAGAGTGTAGGGCGGTGTGTGTCAGCGAGAGCGTGTATCGTGACTACGGCTTCCGGTGCCAGCGTCGGAGAGCGGACGGTGAGAGGAGACAGAGGATGTGTGCCAAGATCTGTTACTCAACGCGTTAATGGCGTTCATCATCCTCGCGTGCCGGCACACTCAAGGATTTCCTTAAACTCACGTGTAGAAGCGTCGCTTAATTATCGTCCAAAGGCTATCAGTCCGAGTCAGTGTACGCCGCTGTAATCGTTGAATGAGGAACCACCACTGCTGGTTTCACACGAACACGAACGTCTTATTTTTTGTTCATACTATTAAGAGCTTCTACGGTGTCGTCCAAAAGTGCAAATTATTCAGAGTGTTTTATTTCACATATTGTTTATTAAGATTTATTTTCTTTTAGCATTAGGTTAAGTGAACTTTCGTCAATATGTCTTTCCAAAAACGTTATGAACGCATTCAAAATACAGCATTACCTTACTTTATTGTTGAGGCTGTACTGAAACTGAATTCCTTGTAACCTTCCTTACTTTTAGAGAAAGATTTTTACCAGACTTGACTCATTTTATTCATATATTTATGAATTAAGAAACATCGTTGCTTCGTATCACACAATGCATGCGCTTCCTCCTCTAAAAATAATATTTGAATGTATTTAGCTCGCTTTCAGTTGGGATGAGAATTTTCCGTGAATTTTAATTTCACTGAAGGTAAGCTGAAATTACAAACATAGTAGAGAAATGCACTTCAGTGCATGCATTTGCTGTGAGGTCGAAATCGTAGTAGTATATGGAACCATTATATAATAAACGTAAATAGAAACAGTTTCCTACGCCTTCATAATGCTTTTATACTCGACGGTATCTCAAGTGATGTTCAACTCGACCCGCTTGGGTTCACACGAATGCATTTGTTCGCAACGAATATTTGCATTTTACCAATTCTTCTATTTTAAAACTTAGTTACAAGGAATTACTCCTGGAGTTGCACGACATTCCGCTGTGCGATAACCTCTATTATTGTGGGTATCTAGAAGGGCGGATCCGCTCTTATGTAAGAGATCTATGATGCTTTTTATTCAGTACTTATGACGATTTTCTGTATCAAATAACACTACCATCTACGATCAAGCGTTTTACACCTAGCATACATATAAAACTTATAATATAATTAACATAATAGTAAACATCAAATGGATATCACCGTAATACTTATTCCAGCAGTACATAGGGTTAGGACCATTAGTATTGATGGCACATGTTTCCAACTAGAGATCTAAGTTACTGACCAAAAACTAATCTTCGTAATAATTTGTGGACGTCGTTTTTTCCTGACAACGCTACGCATTATTTATTCCTCGTAACTTTTCGCATTATTCCCTACGTTATTTATTCATCCCAACGACAAGAATTACACCTGACGACAATATGTATTTTTCCGTCAGCTTCATGTATTATTTCCGACCACTTTATGTATTATTCCTGACAAGGCTTTGTATCATTGCTAACATTTTATATTATTCCCTACGTTAATTATCGCTCACAGTAACAACCTCATTTTTTTCTATAACTTCATGGATTACATCCGACATCTTTATTTGTGATTCCTGGCCATGTGAGGTACACTATGTGATGGACACCATGTGATGGACACCATGTGAGGTACACCATGTGAGGGACACCATGTGATGGACACCATGTGAGGTACACCATGTGAGGGA